>CAUYLG010053874.1:0-102719 GCA_963573385.1 Cacajao melanocephalus | reverse complement strand
ATTGGCACAGCTTTGGCGGGCTAAGGCTGGGCCATGATTGGTTGCTCAGTGTTACCAGGCAGACTGAGGTCTATAGGCGGTCTCCCGGATGTGGAGATCAAGAGGGAGGGGAGAGGTAGAGGTTTTTCTACCAAACAGTTTTCTCCCTATAGAATTCTATATAGTTAGTGGAAAACTATTTCTCTAAAAATTACGTGGAGGGACTGTTACATATAAAAAAAAATGCATGCTTCAAATTAAAAGAATTAAAATGAATTCTAGAAAGATTACTTTGAAGTTTTCAAAATTAGAATGAGTATTATGTATCATCTCGACACCGTTTTTGGATCCCTGCTATAATGCTGACGATGTGTAATACTTAGACAATGCTAGAAAGCCTCTAAGAACAGAGCTCACTACTTCAAATGAGAAAATCTGTAATCATCATTCATCTATGCATGAACCCCCAAATTCATTAAATTTCTAATATCTTAAAGGCATTCTAAATGGAATGCAATAGGAGATAGGAGATCTCTGCCACAGGGAACTTGGAATCTAGCAGAAGATACAACTAAAACAAAAACCTCAGTGCCTTTCTTAGTTTTTACTGAACTTCCCTGTATATAAATCTCACTCATTTTTTGGTTTAAGCCCCTACCAATATACAAAAGTCCAATTTATATCCCACAGACAAATCCATAAAGCATTTGAAGACAATTATTACCGTTTTCCAGTTTAAAACCCCGAATCGATTTATTCATCTACTGTGCTCATTTTGAGCACCTACTGTGTGTCATGTTATGGAGACACAGCAGATTAAATACTAACACAGCCTCTGCCTTCAAGAAGTAGACACCTATCCTTGCATTTACAAATTTTTGTAGATTAAAATTTTTTATGTGCCACTTTAAATACTCACAATGAATATTGAGCAGATATTTATTCATGTACAGAACTAAGTGACACAGTCCCTGCCATCAAGAAGCATATGGGCTGGTTTAAAATCAAATGTCACTACTCCATTCATGGCATTTATCATGAATTTTCTAAATTAGGCATGTAGATTTTTCTTTTGCAACACCATCAAGGGTAACTAAATATGTAGGAAAGATAATATGATGAGGTTTTACAATCATCAAAAACGATGTAAAATGAATATTGAGCTCTGAATATAGTGGCTATGTGCAGTCATTGAAGATTTCTAAATCCAAAAAGCTCATCAATCTAACCCAAGGTAATGGATGTTTTATTGCTTTTTCTAGGATCTTTTTTAAGACCCTGGGGTGCAATTTATTCTGTGTGAGGTCATTCAACATTTTGAGGCCTTATCAAAACACTAAAGCTTGGAGTTTGCCAGGGAAATTCTCCCAGCAAGTTCTCCAACTCAATATTCTCCCTTTCCTCTTTCTGTTCACTGCATTTCAGCTCACTCTGGCTTCAATCTTTAACTCCTGCCATCGGGGAAGTCAAAGAACACAACATAATTGTTGTCTGTCTTTTTTCCATCAAAGCACCACACATTCCATAAGCTGCCTCCACTATTTCCAGAGGGGTGGGAAATATTTCGATAGTAGTTGTCATCTTTTCTTTCTCTTCTGCTTTTTTGACCCGAGTCTCTGACTTGCACCATTGAGTCTCCCAAGGGCCAGTCTATCCATTTACTTGTTAAGCATTACAAACTCTGCCATATTTCTTTAATGGATTACTTTGAGATGATCTTCATTTCTTCAGAATATATTGATATGGCTAACACTGAATAACTCAAGTTTCAGCTTTATAAATGAGCACTTAATGAATGTTAAGTATATTCTTACTCCATCACTGAGTCTCCTCCCACCCACTGATTGGTAACTTTCAGCCCTGTGGTGGTGTTTGGAGATAAAGGACAGATCAGGATCATCCAGTAGACAAAGCACAGGTATCCATCCTGTCACACCCCCAGAAATTCCTTCCTGGTGCACCCAGTCTAAGGTAGTGGCCATAACACTCTGTAATATTCTCCTTCTTTGTTTGGATTTCAGAGAGTATTTCATACTGAGGGAATGTATTCTCTTCCCGGGTCCAGAAAGGGGCGTAGTTTCAAAGGCAAGAACTTCCCAGTGCCATACCTCCCCCACCCCTCCATCTGGGATCTTAAAGGTCTTTCTTTAAACTTTGGTGCATGTGGGAAAATAACCAAAGATCAATCACTCCAGCGGAAGTTTGGAGGAACTCCTTTCATAGGCCAGGAAACTTGAATGGAGCGGAAAGATCTCCCAGGTTAAAAGTCCCTGTCCCCCACATCTGGGTGGACTCCATATCTGGATCCACTTCCATGACTTCATGGAAGCTACTCTTTTTCTCTATTTCTTTCCCCTTTTTCTCTCTCTGCCTAAATAAATCACTTTCTGAAAAACTTTGGGGTCCGATATTTACTTGTGAGCACACAGCGCCTGGCAGGGTCCTCCCTCCTATTCTTAGGTGAGTGAGAGACCAAGAGCCTGGAATAACATCCTCTCAGGGGAGCTGAGCCTCCCCTACTCCCCAGAATTCAGTCGCAATGCTCTGAAATTACTTTATTCATCTATACTTTAACTTGTTAGCATCTAAATATCACCTGCCTTAATGTCACTTCTAACTTGAGGTAAGCCATTCAAGGACTGAGGCCCTGCTCACCTTATTTATCATGCTACCGCCAGCTGGCACATGATGAGCTGATAGAAATGTGAAGTAAATGACTAAACCAGAAGACATGTCTTTCATAGTGACCCATCTAGGAAAAAAACTATCAATCATTCTAGGCCGAGTATTCATTCTCAGAATTCACTTGTACTTTATATAGACTTAACACATCCTGATGTCTCTCTGACAATAACTATTGAGAATACATGTATTATCAACTAAATAAGACATTTGGTGGCAAAATCACTAAACTTATTCTATTTGCTCTTTGCAAGTCTAGTTTTTGAACACCTGAGGTTCTGCAGGATTCCTAATATTTATTTAGGTTAGTATTAGTTAAGGGTAGGCAGGCCAAAGATATTTGATTACAACATAACTTTTATTCAGAGTTCTAAACATCAGGAACAAATTCTCAATTAACTTTCTGTGAGTTAAAATAAAATATTCAAGAAGGTAAAACAATATCATTTTTAATACAGTAGAATTCTATTTTAATGTCTTCAGGATCAATACAAAGACCAATCTATAGGTTGGTGCAAAAGTTACTGAGGTTTTTGTGGGGTTTCTTTTGTCATTAAAAGTCATGGCAAAAATGAAATTGCTTTTGCACCAACCTAATACTTCTAATAGTTTCTTTCCACTTTACTACTCCTCAATGTCCCTTGCTGGCTCTTCTTCCTCTCACTGGCCTGGAACCTAGAATCCTCTTAATTTCTCTATGTATTCTTTCTCCCTTGGTAATCTCATCTAATTTTATAGTAACTATATAATTCCCATCCAGACCTTTTAGTCACAAATAAATATATTTAACTATCTAATTAATGTCTCCCCTTGAATATTTCGTAGACAGATCGAATTTAACACATCCAAAATGTAATCTTGATTTCTTCTCCTAAGTATATTTCTCTATGGCACCAAACATTTGCTCAATACATACACATTAAAGTTATTCTAATTTTCTTACCTTCCCTCAGCACCAGCTCATACCTCAACCCAAAGACACTGTGACCTTGGAAAAACTAAAAGTGATCACAGCTATTGTCAAGGTATTTATGAATAATTTACTTTCAGAGGTAAATAACATTTTCGTAAGTGATGACCCAGATTAGTAGAACAGATAACCTCTTAAGAAAATACAGGTGCATTACTACCTGAGCAATCAACCCTCTGCAGGTATGTGTCTATGCTATGTGCCAGCCAGCCCTATGCTAAGGTGCTGTCTTCCCATCTTCTGACAAATGTCTTTGATTAGGCACCCAAAAAAAAAAGCACCAGTGGAAAAGGATGCATTTTAGAAGTACTTTGTTCTTATTTGTGTGGCTACTCCACCATCCTCTCTAGCGTGAGATTATGAAACTTTCTTTTGCTGATGAGTCAGTGACTTTTAATGTGAATCCCCAAAACAAGACAGACACAAAACAGAACTTGAGTGTAGAATTGGAACACTCTCATTCTCTTCTTCTGTCTCTAAGAGAATACTTGTTTCTCTTCATGTCTCTTGTGCCCCAGAAGAAAAACATAAACTTTGACTATTTCCATAGCAAAGTGTCTCAAGTTTCTTGGAGAAAGTTACTTTTTAAAATAATGTAATAGGCAATATAAACAAAAAGAAATTTTGTAAAGTTATTAAAACTCATCAAAATGGAGTCATTAATTCACTTATTTTTTAATTTACCCAGTTAACAAACATATTGAAAATGAAATAAATGCCAGGCACTGAGCTAATTTCTAAGAAGAGCTGGAAACCAACACATAATTCCTCTCCTCAGAGAGTTCACAGTATTGCACCAACAGCACATACGGTCACAAAACGGTAGAATGTAAAATAAAAAATTATATCACAATGGAAGGGTAGTTAGCATATCTAGAGGCAAAGTGAGTAAAGGAAGGAAGGAAGTACATTCTATGAAAGGTAATATTTGAGTCTAGATTTGAGAACAAGATAAAGTGGGAGAAAGGCATCCAAGGTAGAGGAAACAGTGTGTGCAAAGGCTCAGAGTGAAAGCCAGATGCTTTAAGGAGAATTCAAGAGGCTCAACAAGCTAAAGCAAAATATTTGCGTAGGTAAAGGTAAACTATAAGTCCCCAAAACAGACAAGCGTGAAATTGTGTGGAGAATAGTGTATAGCATGATAAGAAGTTGAACTTTATCCTGAGATTCAATTAGGCGCTGAAGGAGTTTAAAATAAGGAGATACATGATCAAAAATCACATGCATTTAGCAATAATCAATCACACAGGAGATAGAATGAAGAAAGAACTTAAAAAGATAAGGCCTGGAGGCCTAGAGCCAAGCTAGGAGGCTACTTTCATAATCCAGGCAAAGAGAAAAGAGGGTGGAGACTTCCCTCCTGAACTAGGGAGTCAACAGATGTTGGAAAAAAACGGAAAGTACATTGGCGACCAATTAGAAATGGATGTTGGGAAAGAAGGAAAGATAGGAATAGAGGCTTCTGGACTGGATGGCCTTAAACCCAAAGATGCCTTTATCATCTGAGGGAGAAAAGTGGTGCTCAAGGGGAACAAATTGAGTGATATTAACCTGCAGGGACATTAGCTGCAGGTCAGTAATATGCATCAGAAATACCAAAGAGTGGTGCCTTTTAGAAATGTCATTTAAGCCAAAGAAGCAACATATTTGCATTTGTACAATTCAAAGAGGGAATGAGAAAGAAAGAGACAGATTTTAAGTGAGAAGAAGGGGGATCCTAGAAAAGCAAATTTGTAAACGAATAAAAACAGTGATAGAAGAGGAAAGGAGAAATTACCAACATACGAAGACATTTAACTTTCCATGAATTTTTCCTGATCAGGGAGGCTATTCCAACCAGCCCTTTGGTAAACTTCAATTTTAAAAAAACTAAAGAAAATAAAAACTAGTCTTGGACTTAGTCTCATTCTCCTGCAGCAGTGTATGCATTTGATTGGCTCTGATGAAAAACTACTATTGTCTGCACCACTGGATTTCAGATTTTCCAGTAAATATAATGAGTTCAAGGTGACATTTTTCATAGCCCTCAAGTCCATGTTTAATAATTGTCTTAATCTGTTTGGCTATAACAAAATATCTTAAACTGGGTAGCTTATAAAAAATATAAATTTATTTATTACAGTTCTGGAGGCTGGAAAGTCCAAGAATGAAGCACTGACGGAGTCTATGTCTGGCAAGGGCCTGTTTTCTGGTTTATAGATGATACCTTCTAGCTGTGTCCTTACGTGGTAGAAGGGAAAACACTCTTCTTTCCAGCCCCTTTTATAAGAACACTCATTAGAGCTCTGCCCTCACGACCTAATTGGCTCCCAATGGCTCTGTCATATCATCTTGGAGATTAGGATTTCAACATATTAATTTGGTGGGGACACAAACATTCAGACCATAGCAATAATCCTGGGTTCTACCATAGATCATCTTCCACTGATAGGCCTAACAGTAAGCTTTTGGCTACCTCCAGAATGAGGTGTCCTGTTGCTCATAGTCTCTCTTTGACAACCACAGCCACTACCAACTATAGATGTGACTGTCAGGCATGGGATGTGCTTCCAAATCTGATGTATATTTATGGCCAACATTGTAGCTCAATGATGAAATTCAGCTACTTTGGCACATGGCACCATTGAGGACTCCCTCTTGCCATACATCTTTACCTGGTTGACTTGCTGAGAGCAAATGCACACAGAATGCCAGAACACAGAGTTTTTTCAGGAAAGCAAATTTGTTCTTATAGGAAACCAGCAGTTCATATGGTCAAGGAAAATGATGGCAGAAAGTTGCCATTATTTGAAGTGGCAAAATAGAAAATGGGAAATAGATCACTGGACTGTCAACTACAAATAAGAACCATCAATCATCTTGCAATTTTCCCAAAGAGCCTAGCAGAGTGAAATAGCACCTAGGTTGGAATGCAACCACCAAAATGGACTGTGATCAAACTGCAACCTTAAAGTGCATTTCCAAAATAGACAAGTCAAGCATCTGCATTCACCCACATTTGCCTCACTGGGTTGATTGTGATATGAGAAGCAATATTATTCAAGAGCTTAGCAAGAACTACAAAATATGAAGGATACAAAGACATAGCTCATGGCACAATAAACCTTAGTGAATTGGTAAGTTAATACCCTACCTTATTGCAGAAGGTATTGTCCTGAAGCAGTATTTGTGAGAAATGAACTTCGAGTTTGTTTTTGTTTCCTTACAGTCAACTAGTGAATTACATAATATACAGTAGTTCATGTGCTATAACTGCAATACTCATTTTATGTGGATGCAACACTTGGTGTGGGCAGAAGGTGAGAAATAAAGAACAGCTTAAATGTATTCTGATACCTATATGTCAATTTCAAGGCATAGCTGAAGAACAGTGTAATTTAAAAGATGTAGGAGAGTTGAATTAGGGCAACTAGAAATCCAAGTGTCAAAGTTGGTTGCAAAAGGCAGTCACTCAATAATAATATGGAAGGAGAAGTTGAAGACCTAGCAGACTTTATAGCTACAATTATACATGTGTACGCTTACCAATCTCAATAGCATCATCCGTAAACAACAGAGGGCAGTGACAAATGCATAAAATGTGTGTGTCACAGCCAGTATCTAATAATTACTTAATGTCTAGAGCAAAGGAGAAAAATTACCAAATACATCAGTCACACTTCTATTGGTTGAAGTCAATCATTTATTATCAGTAGCATTACCAGCCTTATTCAAAGCCATTAGTGTCCATTAGTAAATTAAAATGTGTTTGTATTTTGAGACTTCTGTTTGTATTTCACATATTTTGTTCCATTTCTCATCAGGAATTGCTATGTTATAGTTCTACATTTAACCCCGAACATTTTGTTAAAAGTAATTTTTTTTTTCAGAACAGAATCTAAACAGATTTCCAATTCATTAATTTTCAGAATGTCCCTCACCCTCTTAAATCATAAAACTACTGATGGTTTTTCCTGCATATAAATCTTAGCCACATATTTATCAATGATATTTTGTGAGTTCAAGCTTAATAATGAACAGAGTTATTTGTCATTTAGTCACAGTATTTTGTGAGTGGATAAGATTTTCTAGTCCTAGAATGTAAAACAGAATACATTGTGTATAGAAGAGCTTTCATTTTTTCTATAACTTTGTTCAGTGTTCAGGAAATATTCTGGCATTCCAGGCAACTTACATAACTAAACAATTTACTGCCTTTCTTCATATATCTTCAGAAGCAAAACATCCAAAAATACCTGTTGGCTGGCTGATTTATTTTGGATGCATTCATTATCTTCTGTCTAGTCTTCGTCACCTCAGTGCACTCTTTTTTCTCCCTCCTCCCACTTGTGTGTGTGTTGTGGATATGCCTGTGCATGTGTGTCTAAAGAAAAGTAAATATCTTCAGTTTAATCAGAACAGTAGGCAAAGTTCAGAGGTTCAGAGGGTCACTGAAATCTTGCTAAGCAAAGATGCTCAATCCCTACACCATTTGCAGTTTTCTTCCCCAGGATCCCATCTACAATGGCAGTATTTGCATAACTTCTGAGAGTAACATTTTCTACCTTCTTTCATTATCATTGTGACAATTCTGTGTAACCATATTTCAGACTAATTGGATTCTGACTGCATGCAAGCACAAAGAACCATCAGGCAGTGAGGCTGTGCTGTGGGTTAATATCAACTATCAGCCTGGAGGCCACTCTGCGCCATCTTTCATCAGTCTGCCACCAACAGGACCCCCATTGCTTTGCAAATAAATATCATTTCTAAATGTTTCAGCAAGGCAGATATTCTAGAGAGATCTATAAGAGATTCCCTTCTGGGAAATGTATGTTTCATTTTTCTGATACTCCCATTGCATAACCAAGAATCACATACGCATGGTTAGAGAGAAAAGTAACTGAACACAAAGATTTTCCCTTGGTTCTACATTTTTCTTCTTCTCTTTTTATCCTGTCAGCATAGTATACATCAAACTAGAGCTCTGTGTTGTAGATCTGCTTTTATGCCTTCACTTCCCCCCATGCATTTTTCAGCATTTAAACTTTTGCTCAGTATACTAAGATGCATAGCACTATTCCCTGATAGATACCTAGGCTTCCTAGCCAATGATATATGTTTTCTCCTCTGATTTTCTATTATACCTAAGGTTCGTTTCACTATTCATATTTTTGGCATACTTATTTTTTAGATATCTATCTTATAATATCTTATTTTCAAAGTAACAACAGTTCAGTATTTATCCATATTGTTTTATTTATTTCATGTATGATGTGGTATCCCAAATTCTGCTGCCACTCAGCAAAGTTTTCTTAGGTCTCCTCTCCATTGTGAGACCCACTCTGCCTAGCTGAGAAAGGCCACAGACAAGAGGAAGAAACACCAGATGCATCTGCATCAAAGAAAATATATAACAGGAGAGAGTGTATCAACAGGAAAAGTGAAAATCATCCTAGCCACCTTTTTTCCAAGCTGTTGCTTCATTTTTACCTCATCTGGCCAGTTCAGTGAAGAAAAGAGCACCTAAAATATAAAACGCAGCACAGACTACAAAATATTTACCTAAAATTTAATCAAACAGCCAAGTAGGCATCAGTGAAATGTTACAAGAGCAGCAAGGCTCAAACATAATGACTGAAAATTACTCTTCATATAATCTGTTAAATTCTGGGCCTTGGCAGATGGGAAATCACTGGAACACGTGGTTCCAAGAAGTCAGAGAGGAAGTGACTCCTGGAGAGGTGACCTCTGTGATTATCAGAGTATTCACCAATGGTTGAGTACAGCAAGACAATACTGGCAATGAGCTGCTATTGAAAAATTAAAGAGAGGTAGGCACTGTGCTAAGCCCTTCACATCTGTTATCTCAACAACTCAATGATATCACTACTGTTATTATCCCCATTTTACAGATGAGGAAATTAAGGTTTATGAAGCTTAAATTGTGTGCCTAAGTCCTGGAGCCTGAATTCAAATGCAGGCAGTGAGGCTCTTCACCATTTTGCATAGGGTAGTTGCTTTGTATGTTACAGGAATTTCCAATTGCATCTACTTAAAAAAGGGGAGAAAATGTGTGTGTGTGTGTGTGTGTGTGAAAGAAGAGAGAGAGAGAGAGAGACAAGTGAAGTGGGGGAGAGCGAGAAGTGGAGGGGTGAGAGAGAGAGAGAAAGAGAGAAACAAAGGGGGAGAGAGAAAGAGAAAGATGGGGGGGTGAGGGGGGAGAGAGAGAGAGAATGCTCTGACTAGCCAATCAGTGAGAAGCACTGCCTCCTTCCATTCTGTGCAATGAGTGTGCTCCCTGAAAGAACAGGGCACAGGGGACCTGATGCTGCCGTTTACTTCCTCAGTCTGTTCTCAGAACCTCTCACAGTGGGATCTTATGAGTGGCTTGGGGTCTTTTCAGCATATAAAGCACAAGACTTTCTCACACAGCGTGGCCCTGTAGATGCAGCAGTTACTTCATCAGATGCTCAATCACAGAAGGTCCATTGTGCCCAGCCTCAGAGAAGAATTTCACTTAGACTCACTGAGAGATGGCACGTTTGTTTCCAGTGTGTCCCCATCTTAAGGGATTTTCAGAAGTGACATAACCTTGCCTCACGTGCCACCTTTAAAACATAATGCCAGAGTGAAAGGCAACTCCTCTGTGCTTCCAAATAGCAAAATTCACACTCTTTCCCAGAAGCCACATGCTCCCCTCAGATGCCCTTGGGTGCCATTCATATTCAGGCTTCTATATTGATGGATAGTATAAAATAATGTGCAACTATTTTTTTATTTCTTTAGAAAACGTTTTAAAAGTGCTTCTTCAAGAACAGGTGTGTTTTTTTAAGACAATGTTCATTGTAGTCAACATTTTTGATGGTTTGATCTAGTATTTTCATTGCCCTAAGACAATCTTTGCCAATCTTTGCATTGGTAGAAAAGTAAGTGGACTCCACACATACGCATCTGGATCGTGGAGTGGCCTCCCGTGTTCTCCTCCGCAAATGGGCTCCGTGACCAAGCACCCCATCCCCACCACCTGTGATCGTGCGCAGAGGCCTGGAGGGATCTCCGCCCAGGTCCCACCAGCCTGCGAGGCAGAGCATGGCAGCCATGCCCTCCAGTGGCTCGCTCGTGGCCACCCACGACTACTACCAGAGCTGCCTGGGTTCCACTTCCAACAACAGCTCCTGCGGCAGTACCGAGTGCCCTGCGGAAGCCATTCCCCACCCCCCGGGTATCCCCAAGGCTGACCCGGATCACTGCTGGGCCAGCTTCTTTTTCGGGAAGTCCACCCTCCCGTTCACGGCCACGGTGCTGGAGTCCGCAGAGCACCCGGAACCCGCCCAGGCGTCCAGCAGCATGACCTCCTGTGGCCTGGCTCCTGACGTCCCGGGGAAGCAGCCCAGTGGTCAGTCCAGCACTGCCAGCACTGGGCCCCAGTCCTGACCTGAGGGGTGACCATCAGCCCCAGGCCTGCGGAGGCGCTAGGCCACCAGAGCCCCTCCCGCCCCCTCCCCCCATCCCCCACCCCATAGACTAGGTGGCTGCAGCTAGCAGACCTCCACATTCACACAGCAGACACCAAAGAGGGTGAGGGCCCTGCTCTCCACAGCCTGGCCTGGCCTCAGCACCAAGGAAATTTCCTGATACCTGGAACTGTGCACCTAACACAAGTGGAAAATAAATTCCAAGCAGAAAAAAAAAGAAAAGAGGAGGGGAGGGGAAGGGAGGGGAAAGGAGGGGAGGGGAGGGGAGAGGAGGGGAGACATCTTTATGATGATAAAGGTAAATATAGAAACAAAATGAGGAATTAGACATAAGGGACTGGACATAAACATATACATATGCAAATACAGATGTCCACCTTTCCCCCTCTGTTTCCAGTTCTGTGCAAGAAAGAATGTAAAATCTTTAGTAAAGGAGAGAAATGTGTTTGCATTCCTGCTCTGCCAAGTATTAGCTGTGCATCCATTACTTAATTTACGTGAACCCCTCCCCCAGCATTTGTAGAAAGTTTATCATGATGGCTGTTTCAGAGGTTTACTTGGGAAATCAGTATAAAGTTCCTGGAGTAAAGATCTTTCACTAAAAATGCAGCCTCCACAACTTCCTCCTCCTCATCATTTCTTTTGATTTCTCTAATTTCTTTCTTTCTTTCTTTCTTTCTTTCTTTCTTTTCTGGGAGAGGATCTTGCTCTGTTGCCCAGACACAAGCTGATGTGTAATGGTGCAATCTCACTCACAACAACTTCCACCTCCCGGGCTCGAGCAATCCTCCTACCTCAGCCTCATGAGTATCTGGGTTATAGGCGGGCCCCACCACCCCTGGATAATTTTTCTATTTTCTATAGGGACAGGGCCTTACCATGTTGCCCAGGTGGTCTGGAACTCCTTACCTCAAGGGATCCACCTGCCTCAGCCTACAGGCATGAGCCACCATGCCCAGACTTGCATTAATTCAAGAAATAAAAAGTAGAAACCCTCATAATCAAAATGTGAGTCTCCAAGAATCTGTTCTGACAGTGAGGGTGAAGATGCTGTACTCTTCAGTTCCTAGTCAAGGGTGTTCAGAGTTCTTTCCCCACACAATTTGTCTGTTTCCAGAATTTACACTTCATTTATTTCCCTCTCTGGCTTCTCAACAATATTTTTGGAGTGTGTTAACTAAATGGCAATATCATACACTGAATCAAAGAATTTTTTGAAAACATTAGTGCCCCTGTATTGTGGCAGTTTCATGTTATGAGTCATGATAATGTGCAGATGCTCTATCCACGAGGAGTGCTGCTTTCACCAGACAAATGTCACCAAAAAGTTACTCATCTCTTACTAACACCGCACCTGCTTTCCACTTCCCTGAATTAAGATTCTACAATTTCATAAAGACTTATATTTCATTTAGTCCCAAAGTGACAATCTGAATGATCCTGTTTTTTGTTTGTTGGTTTGCTTTTGTTTGGTTTGGGTTTTGCTTTTTTTTTTTTTTTTTTTTTTCTGTATTTTACTTTGTCTTAAAAGGAAAAAAGTGTTTTTTTTTTTTTTTATAAAAAAGACAAAGTTCAGTTAAACCACTTTAATTTGGTATTTTTATATCAGTACCTATGTTTGAAAATACAATCCCTGCTTTCTTCTCTGGAATAGATGGGACTCTGAGAAACTGGCTCTAAATTCTACAGGACAAATGCTTCTGGCCCATGACTACATGATGGAAATTGGCAAATAAGCAAG
Organism: Cacajao melanocephalus; assembly: GCA_963573385.1. Lineage (NCBI taxonomy): Eukaryota > Metazoa > Chordata > Mammalia > Primates > Pitheciidae > Cacajao > Cacajao melanocephalus. Next base: position 89,890 of record CAUYLG010053874.1, on the reverse strand, counting down.
GATACAGATGACCCCATAATATCATCTCAATTTGTCAGGGACTTTTTATTTATAGCATATTCCCTCCTTAACTAAGTTTTAGTCCCTCTAATACAAAACAACTTCCGACTGAGAGGACCTCATTTTACCCAAATGGGGTAAGTGGGACCAAAAAGATGTTTGGTGGCTAAGGGAGCTAGCCTGGTGGTTCCATTTTGTTAGGATCAGTTCAGTAGTCATGTATTGCATATCTACTTTATGCTGAAAAACTAAACCTTCCCTGGTGGTGAATCTCAGTATGGCCAGCACTTGTTGGGGCTTCACTCATGATAGGTCACAATACACCATCTGGAAGTCACTCTCCAAGCTTGGTCTTTGTAAAGCAGGAACAGATACTTTTAATTTTCCTTTTGACTGTTCCTTATCTATGTTTTGCTGCTTGTGAGACTCTTTTTTTTACAAATTTCATAATAGTATATCATGTGTGTACTGAATATTATAGGAAAAAGCAAGGTATTGTACCAATTTATTTATTAAGAAAGCAGATTGTTTACTGTGTCTTGCACCAAATTCAGCACCCACAAACAATTTTTACTTCTTTATTCACATACTTATTTTAAATGTCATTTCTATTTATAGATACTCAATACAATCCTCAGCTCAAGAAGTCGGCTCTGCTGAGTAACACTAACTCCAATTAATATAAATTATAACTTAAGCCACTGAATGGTGAGAGCAAGAACAGATAGAGGAGAGTCTTACACAAGCACCTGGCATTTTGCTGTTACTTCCCTTCTCTGGAGTCATGCTTGGATTTAGCATTAGAAACAAACAGCAGCCGGGTGCAGTGGCTCACACCTGTAATCCCACCACTTTGGAAGGTGGAGGCAAGCGGATCACCTGAGATCAGGAGTTCAAGACCAGGCTGGCCAACATGGTGAAACCCTGTCTCTACTAAAAATACAAAAATCACTCAGGCATGGTGGCAGGTGCCTGTAGTCCCAGGTACTAAGGAGGCTGAGAGGCAGGAGAATTGTTTGAACTCAGGTGGCAGAGGTTGCAGTGAGCCAAGATCATACCACTGCACTTCAGTCTGGGTGACAGAGTGAGACCATCTCAAAGGAAAAAGGAAGCAAACAGGGAAACATTGTCTTATAACACCCTCGCTCAATCTCCATTCCACTCTCACACTTAACCCAAATTTTCTTCCAGATATTTTTTCCATCTTTCTTTCTCAGTTCCACTTTGTCTCTGGTTAGTGAACAACACTCAGTGTATCAGAAAGGCCATATCATTTAGAAGGTAAGCACATGGTCTTTAGAATCTGAAAATGTGGTGGGAATCCTAAGGATGACCTTGAAAATGTTATAAAAATCTAAAATCATGACAATATATCTACCTTTCAGGACTGCTGTGAGAAAAGTCTATGAAAAGCACCCAGAATAGGTATAAAATAAATATTTTGAAGTTTCCTATAGTAAAACACTGTTGCTGAACATAAACCAATAAAAAAAAAGTAGTTGTTGAAAGTAGCAATAAATTCTGATTATGGCAGACATATTGGCTATGAGGACCTACCCTGGCTTTCTCTTCTAACTTTGACATTGATTTGTTACTCTTGATCGAGAAAATCTCTCTGTCCATTGATTGGTTAATCCAATTTTGGGCTGTGGTACTATCTCCAAAAGACAGAATAAGATATTTATTTATGACTGTGGCGGGTACTGGGACCTTTACATTAAAGATGCTTTTAGATGAGAGGAGAAGTGCAAAATTGTCAGGTTGTCAGATGTTCACTCCATAAAGATAAACAGTAGGACTCTGAGTTTGCTAGATGAGAAATCTTGAGCAAGTTAATTAACCTCTTTAAGTCTCATCTGTAAAATGGGAATATTAGGATTGCCTCTTACTTTGTAGGATTTTTGTGTAAATTAAATGAAAAAATTCATGTAAAGAAGGTGCTTTAACGCATTTGGAAGGCCTCATTTTTTTTCTACGACTATTATGGTGATAATGAAGATGATCATGATGAGGATGTCATGAAATGTCAAAAAATATTAACATATCAAGTAGGCTTGGAGAAGTCCTTCTTTGGTACTGTCCTGTAATTTTGATTTTTAATTAAGCAGCTTACTTCTGCCATTTCTATGGATAATTAATCAGACTACTGAGAATGATATATAGTAACTTTATTTTTCTACTAGAAAATAATTGGATCTGTCACCTGTTAATTATAATATTAGTTAAATATTTTGGAAGGTCATTAGAAGTAAACCACTGAATACCTACCGCATTTATTTGGCATATTTCTGTGGATTGCAGATGGTGATAGCCTCTGCATAAAATTAGTCATTTATGACTTCAAATAATGCCTCCATCCTCTGAGACTCCACACAAAATGAAATGTGAGCAACAAAACAGTACAAAGGACAAAGGAGATGAATGTTTGCTATAGCTCTTTTTAAAAACAGTTAATCTTCATGTTGCACACAGGGGACATTATCAAACCAGGCTATTAGAGTAGATAAATATAAACTTCAGCTATACACTAGAGCTTTTTCAGGGCTCCTTTATGCTCCTATCTCTTCCTTTCATATGGTTGTACAGTCCATAACGCATGAGCCTAGCCCACATCCTCTGGAGACATAGTGGTGCCGACAGTACCCTAGCTGACAGGTAAATTACAGAGCAGAGATAGCCATAGCAGCACTGTTTTCAGGGCAGCCAAGTATGATCTAGCTAATTCATCAGTTCAGAACGGTTTCTGATAGCCATTCACAAAACCTTCCAACAGCCCAATGTGTGCTCTATACCCAATTTATCAGATAATAGAACCATGCTTAAGAGATTGAATGATATCTGGCCTAGCTCCATATTTTTTGATACTATCACCTAATAAAATAGGAAACAAATACATATAAATATTTTCAAAATAGGGTAAAAACTGTGAACTGTGGTGTATTTTTTCATATTTGTATTTTTTAATTAATGTTTTAATTCAAACAAAAAATGACTATTCATAAAATAATTAAAGGATTAATTAAAAACAATTTCTAGTGCAATTTAAATGGCATGAAGATTTTTATATCTTCTTTGGAAAAATGTCTATTCAAATCCTTTGCTCATTTAAAATTGAGCTATTTGTCTTTTTATAACTGAGTAGTGAAAGTTACGTATATTTTCTGGATATAAGTACCTTAACACAGATGCATGATTTATAAATATTTTCTCTCATTTTGTGTGTTACCTTTTCACTTTCTGGATGGTATTCATTGAGTACACAAGTGGTTAATTTTGATGAAGTCCAATTGATACACTTTTTGTCATCTATGCTTTTTGTGTCTTATCTTAGAAAACATTGCATAACCCAAAGTATAAAAGATGTATTCCCATGCTGTCTTCTAAGTGTTACATAGCTTTTACACTTACATTTACATATTTGATCTATTTTGAGATAAATTTTATATATGGTTTGAGGTAGGATATGAATTCACTGTTTAGCTTGTGAATAGCATCTTGTTTATGCATAATCAATTGAAAAAAACTATTTTTCCCTATTTAATTGTCTTGGTACCCAGGTGAAATATCAACTGACCATATATATAAGGATTTATTTCTGCTTTTTTTTTCTTCTTAAGACAGGGTATTGCTCTGTTGCCCAGGCTTGTGTGCAGAAGCACAATCACAGCTCACTGCAGCCTTGATCTTCTGGCTCCAGCGATCCTCTCACATCAGCCTCTGGGATAGTAACTGGAGCTAGCACAGGACATCATACCCAGCTACTTTTAAACATTTTTAGTATAGATGAGGTCTCGCTATGTTGCCAGGCTGGCTTCAAACTCCTGAACTCCAGTGATCCTCTTGCTTCACCCTCCAAAAGTGGTGGAACTACAGGCATGAGCCACTGTAACTGTCTATTTCTGGATGCAGAAACAGATGCACCCAGAAAGTTATTTCTGGACTTTTAAATCTATTCCATTAATTTAATGTCTACCTTCTATTGGCAGCACACTGGTCTTTATTACCATAGATAAGTGATAAGTTTGAAGTTAGAAAGTATGAGTCCTTCAACTTGTTTGTCCTGTTTAAAGATTGTTTTGGTTTTTCTAGGACTCTTGAATTTTCATATGACTTTTAGGATCAGCTCTTCAAGTTCTCACAAAAATGAATCTGGGGTTTTGATGGACAGTGTGTTAAATCTGTCTATGTGTTAGATCAATTGAGGAAGTATTTCCATAGTATCAGTTTTCCATTCAATGAAACTAAAATCGTCTTCCATTTACTTAGATCATCTGTAATTTCAACATTATTTTGAAAGTTTTAATGTACATCTTATGTACTTATTGTCTTAACCTTATTACTGAGAAATAAGTTTGATATTATTGCAAATGGAATTATTTTTTTAATTTCATTTTCAGATTGCCCATTGACAGTGTATGGTGATAGAACTGATTTTTGGAAATCAATCTTGCATCCTGCAACCTTAAGGAACCTGTTTGCTACTTCTAATTGTGTGTATACAGTAAACCTTAGAATTATTCCATATACTAGATCATGTGATTTGTAAATAGACAACACTTTTTATCTCCTTTATAAAGTGGATGTCTTTTAGTTCTTTTTCTTCTGTAAATGCACAAGAAAACTCCCCCAATACAATGTTGAATAGATGTAGTGGATGTTTTTCTCTTCTCTTGTATTGATCTTAGGAAGAAAACATTTACTCATTCACTGTTACATATTATGTTATCTGTTTGTTTATATAGATGTCCTATATCTGCTTGAGAAAGGTCACTTCTATTTGTAGTTTGCTTAGTGCTTTAATTTTTTTGTAAAATAGTGTTGTGTTTTGCCAAATTAATTTCTTGCATTTATTCAGATGATCATGTGGGTTTTTTTTTTTTTCTATTGGTATGGTGTATTACTTCGACTGATTTTTGGGTGTTAAAGAAAAACCTTGCATTTCTGAAATAAACCCCACTTGATATGGTAAGTCTTTTTGTTTTAATGTGCTGGATTTGGTTTCTCAGAACTGTTGAGGCTATTTGTTTCTATATTCATAAACAATATTAATCTGTTGGGGGTTTTTTTGAAAGTGTATTCACAGACCATTCCTGACTTTAGTATTTTGAATTTTCTCTCTCTTTTTTTTTTCTTATTCATTTCAACTAAAGGTTTGTCAATGGTTTTGATCATTTCATAGAACCAAATTTGGTTTAAGTGACTTTATTGATTTGCTATTTTGTATTTTATTAAATATATGCTATAATTAATATTATTTTATTCTTTCTACTTCTTTGGGGTTCATTTTATTCTTATTATTCTGGTTTACTAAAGCAGAAGATTAGGCTTTTGATTTTGGTAATTTCTTTTTTTGTTCAACTAAAGATATTCACAGCTATTAAGTTTCCATTAAACACTAATTTAATTATTTTCATACAATTTTGTATTTTTTTATTGTCTTTTATTTCAAATTGTTTTCTATTTCTCTGGTGATTTTTTAATTTAATTCATTAGTTTTTTATTACTGTCTTGTTTAATGTCTACATATTTGTGATTTTGTTATTGATTTATTCCTTATTTCTATTATTGAAAAAATAATTTCTATTATTCATTTTTAATTGAATTCTATTACTGTTAGAAAACATATCTTGTATGATTTTAATCATTTCAAATTTATTGAAGGTCATTTTATGACCTAACATATGGTCCTCGGTAATGTCTCTTGTGTATTTGGAAGGGATATCTATTCTACTATTGGTGGTAGAGTGCTCCACACATTTTTCCTAAGTCTAGTTGGTTTATGATGTTGTTCATGTCTTATTTTTCCTTGTTGATCTTCTTCCTATTAGCCCCATCTATTATTAAATATTGGCTAGTGAAGATATCAGGAAATACATTGAAGAAAGTATCTGGAAGATCTCATCCTTCCACAGGTTTCCAGCAAAGGAAGTACAAATAAACTTTTTAAAGCACTGAAAAATACCCAAAGGTTTATAGCAACCAAGTAAATGCTGAATCGAGTTAAAACCAACTCAAAGACGTTAGAAAATTTTATAGCATTTTTATTTGTGCTGGCCTCACCCCTTCTCAGGATCAGCATAGTCTTAAAAACAGCAATCCACACATTCAGTATGGGACCCTGAACCTAATTCTGGAAGCAGAGCTGGAATTATTCTCAAATAATTGTGTCTGTTTGTCCTAACCTGTCTGATGATTATCTGAAGGACTTTACTTTGTTTAACCTAGCTTAGAACTCACTCTGAATGGAAAAGCTGCAGGGTTTTTTTTACAACTTTTATAAGGCAAATGTACACATGCAGTCACTAGAAGCAAAGGTTTACAACAGAGGTAAACAACAGGGTACCTAAGCCCAGGATGAAACATTGAGAGTTTCTTTTGGAAATTAGGGTGTTCAAAAGTATCTACGCCTGCCTTATTTCACTTAACATATTATCCTCTGGGTCCATCCACTTTGTGCAGCAAATGAGAGGATTTTTTTAATGGCTGAATAATATTTTATGCCAAAATGTGGCAAAAATATACCACATTTTTGCACAGTAGGATAACTTTGGTTAACACTATTGTATATTTCTAACAAGAGGATTTGGAATGTTCTCACCATAAAGAAATAATAAATATTTGAAAGGATAGATATGCTAAATATCCTGATTTGCTCATTATATAATATGTACATGTATTGCAACATCACATCATATGCCATAAATATAAACAATTAGTATGTGCCAATTAAAAATAAAATAAAACTGAAACAATGTATATACTGTTGAAATTTAGAAAATCACACATATGCCCTTAACAGGGCACATGCTTAAGGCCTGATGATATCCTAAACTTTCATCTCTGGCTAATCTCTAGTCACAATGCAAGCAGAAGGTAAAAGGAAAGGCAGAGTTGTAAACAGTCTAGATATTGAAAGAATATCCCAGAGCAGAGCCAATCTGTAAAGATTGAGAGAGGTGGTTTTCTTGCTTCTTTTATATTCTTCTTTCTATCCTTCTTTCTTTTTATTTATTATCATTTTTTTTTTTTTTTGGTGGGGAATGGGGCTGGGGTACTGCTGACATTCAAAGAAATCTCTGTCAACAAACTAACTGAACAAAAGCTTAAAGAACAGATTTCAGAGATTACCACTATGAGAAATATAGCCTTTACAAAATTGTTTTAGAAAAGTCACTAAACAAGGAGCAACAGCCTACAGCAAACAACAAAAATAAACCCCGATGAAGGGAAAGAACAGAATCTGATATCCAGAGTTACTATATCATAATATTCAAAATATTCAGTTTTGAACAAAAAATAAAAACTATAAAAAGAAGCAAGAAAATATAATTCATTCACAGAATAAGTTAATAGAAATTATCCATGAGGAAGCACAGGCATTCTCAAATTGCCGAGGAGACCATGAACAAGGAGTAAAAGGAAGCCAGGAGAATAATCTATGAATAAATAGAGAATATCAATAGAGATTAAAACTATAAAAAAGGAACCAAACAAAAATTCTGGAGTTTAAAATACAATAATTGCTATGATAAACTCACTAGAGGATTTTAATAGCTGATTTGAGCAACTAGAAGAAACAACCTGTATATTTCAAAATAGCTTACTTGAAGCGAGAAAGCTTTCCTCAAAGTTTTCTTTGAGCAAAGAAGAAAAATGAAGAAAAATTAATAAAGCCTAAGAGATCTGTAAGAGAATGTCAAGTGTAGCAACAAATATGTGATGAGAATTCTAAGACAGAGACAGGGGCAGAAATAATATTTAAAGAAATGTGACCTAAAACTTTTTAAATTTGATGAGATTTAAATCTATACATTCGTGATGAATAAACCCCAAAAAAGGATAAACACAAAGAGGTATGTATCCAGACACATTACAGTCAATGTATTGAAAGGTAAAAAGAATATTGAAAGTAGAGACTCACCAAATACAGGGAGTTCTTAATGAAAGTAATAGGAAATTTATTCTCAGAAAACCATGGAGGCCAAAACAGAGTGATGAAAGAAAATCTTAAAAACAGCACCTATCAACCAAGAAATATATATCCATCAAAACTACTCTTCAATAATAAAAAAGAAATGAAGACATTACCAGATAGAGAGAAGCTGAGAGACTTGATGCTATCAAATTTACCCTACAAGACATGCTAAAGTTAGTCTCTAGGATAAAATAAAGGACACTAAAAGTAACTCAAAGGCACATATAGATAAAGAACCTCAGTAAAGGTAACTAAGTAGATTAAAATAAAAGCCACTATTATTGTAATTTTCTTGGTAACTCCTCTTATTTCCTGTCTGACTTAAAAGACAAAAACACAGAAGAATAATTATAAATATGATTAGTGGAAATTTACAAATGAATAACTTGTAAGAATTACAACATAAGAGGGGAAACTAGATATATAGGAACAAAGTTTTCTGGGCTATTGAAGCTAAGGTGGTATAAATTCAAACTAGATTGCTATAAATCTTATATGTTAAACTGTAATTCACATGGTAACCACTAAAAAAAAAACTAAAAACATTCACAAAGGGAAATTAAAAGGAAATCAAAAAAGTACAAAATAAAAATTAATTTAATAAAAAGAAGGCAATAATGGAGGAAATGAAGAACAAAAAAGGTATATGACATATGGGAAAGAAACAGCAAAATCATTTTGCCTTATCAGTAATTATTTTAAATGTAAATGCATTAAACTTTCAAATCAAAGATAGGGATTGCCTAAAGAATTAAAAAAAAAAACAATTCTGCTGTATGTTGTCTACAGATATTTACATTAGATTCTGAAGAAGTCTTCACCTAAGCCAATATTTAGAAGCGTTTTTCCAATGTTGTCTTCTAGACTTTTTATGATTCCATGGCTTAGATTTAAGTATTTAATCCTTTTTGAGTTGATTTTTGTATAAGGTGAGAGATGAGGATCCAGTTTCATTCTTCTATGTGTGTGGCTTGCCGATTATCTCAGCACCATATCTTGAATAGGGTGTCCTTTTCTCACTTTATGTTTTTGTTTGCTTTGTTGAAGATCAGTTGACTGTAAATATTTGGCTTTGTTTTTGGGTTCTCTATTCTGTTCCATTGGTCTATATGCCTGTTTTTAAACCTGTGCCATCATGCTGTTTTGATGACTATGGCCTTATAGTATAGTTTGAAGTCAAGCTATGTAATGCCTCCAGACTTGTTCTTTTTGCTTAGTTTTGTTTTGACTATGTGGGCTTTTTTGGTTCCATATAAATCTAGGATTATTTTTTCTAGTTCTGTGAAGAATGATGATGGTATTTTAACAGAAATTGCATTGAATTTGTAGATTGCTTTTGGCAGTATGGTCATTTTCACAATATTGACCCTACCTATCCATGAGCATGGGATGTGTTTCCATTTGTTTGTGTCATCTATCATTTCTTTTAGCAGTGTTTCGTGGTTTTCCTTATAAAAGTTTTTTACCTCCTTGGTTAAGTATATTCCTTTTTTTTTTCTTTTTTTTTTTTTTTTGCAGCTATTCTAAAATGGGTTGAGTTCAAGATCAAGAGAGAGTCTGTCTCTAGAACTCTGAGGCTTCTGCCTAGTATGGTCAGAGAGCAGACAGATCCTTCCACTCCCACAAGGATTGAACTCTTAAGGGTCTGTGGTGCTCCATTTTCATTGATGGTCCCAGTTCAGCAACTATACCTGGTATGTTTCCTGTGTGAAATCAGTTCTTATAAGCAGAGCATTCAGAGTAAAGCTGGAAAAAGAAAAGCTTTGCTTTTCAAAGACTGATGACAGACTGGTTCCCCATAAGCCTAGGCTCTTCTTCACCCCTTATTTTCCAGAGACCGGGCCTAGAATGAAGGCAGTTTCTTCTCTGTCACTGAAGCCTGTAGATTTGCTTGGGATCCTTGAAGTGGAAGTGGCTGAGTGGGCAGCTGCCGCAAAAGCTCTATATTCAGCCTGGCTCGTCTCGCGCTTCCTGATCCCTCTCATTGTATGGTGTCTTATCTCTCAGCCAATCAGATGGCCTCCCCACTCCTGACCAGCAGATAAGTTTTTGAGTAGTTGGCATGGTTTTCCAATTAGGGAAGCTCATGGTGGCCAAGGTAGCAAGTCAGGTTTTACAGGCTCACTCCACCTTTGGTTCCCTGTGGGAATGATAGGCCAGGCCAAGCAAGCCATGTTCCACCTTGTCCTTCCCTCTGGAGCAAAGGCTAGCTTCCATTTGAGGCAGCAACTAGTCCTTAGCACAGCCTTATTAGTGTATAAAGCCAGGAATTGCCTGTGAGCAGAGCTGGAACCAGAGCTTCAGTCAGCTAGAGGGAGAATTATCTTCAGGAGCAGTTAAGGAAGAAGATGGGCTGCTGTCTTTATAGTTCCAATGCCCGAACAAAGTATCCACAGTCTAAATGTATAGTGTCTATCCCTCATGTAATAGAGGTTTCTGGCCCAAAGTGAAACTACCCCTTCAATTAGAAAAGGGTGTAAGAGATAGTCTAAGTGGGAAGGCCAGAAGTGCTGGTTGCCCAAACATTGGGACCACCTGTTCTTGCTCCACTACCCTCTAGAGGGGGCCAAAGGAAAGGCTGGCTGGTGGGTGTCCGTAGATTGAGGATGTGGCAGGAACTGGTCCTCCTACCTCCCTCTGGTCATAACCCACCAGCGGTTATGTCCTAGGCTTCCCAGATGGAGAAGTGCCAGGCAAAACTTTAAAACAAAAGAAAACATGAAGCTGTATTGTTTTGGGGGAGGTAAGAAGGGAGATGAGAAAACGATTTGGATTTTGTGTGTTTGAGGGTTATTTTCAGGGAGTAGTTACCTGTAAGTTTCCTTACGTGCTTTTGTTTCCTCATCCTGTCTTATTTTATTTTATTTTTTAAGTAAGTTGCAGGCTTTGGCTAGGAAATCCCCAGGAAAATGGGGGCAAAAACTTGAGGCTGCTGTCCGTTTATCTGCCTTAACAGTAGTGTCCCCTTCCCCCAGTTTCTCCCTGACCACATACGTCAGGCCTCAGGCCTCCCAGCTAACTGCTTCTCATAAGCCACTACTATGATGGCAACCTATAACCAAAGGAGCTGGGTGTCCAGGCCTGGTGACCAACCATTCTCAGCCCACTCAATGATTGAGGGTATGATTGGCCAACGCTTCTCAGCCCACTCAATGAGGGTGCTCCCCACCAGCAGGCAGGAGGCAGAACCATATCTGCTACCAACTGCCCCTTCTAGAGCCCACCTGTCCCAACCAGCCCTGCCCTGTCATACTCTGCTCTGCTTCATCTTGGGATACCCTAATCAGGGGTTGGGCTGATAGGGCTGTGCCCAGCCTCTCTCATAAGCAGAGACTGAAGAAACTTCTGGGGTCCTATTTTCTGGACATGTGATCCCATGGGTTCACATGGGCCCCTTGGGTGTCCGAACAGAAAAGTATGGAAGGAAGAGTTGCACCTATGCTCTCTTGCTCTGCTGGCTTAACAGGTAGCTGCCCACTCCCATACCACCCTGAACCTTGGATCCTTAATCAGCAGATTTGCAATTTTACAAATTGTATTTTAAATATATGTTTTAAACTAGTCCAAAAAAAAAGAGAACCTGAAAAAAATAAACAAACAAACCCTACCAGAGTTAATAAACACATTCGGCAGAGTTCCAGGGTGCAAGATCAGCACATGGAAATCAGCTGTGTTTCCATAATGAACAATAAACAATACAAAAAGGAAATGTTAGAAATTCCATTTGCAATAGCATCTGAAGAATAAAATGCCTAAGAATAAAGTTAATAAAGTGAGTGACAGACTTTACCCTGAAAACTACAAATTACTGTTGAAAGAAATTGAAGGAGACCGAACTAAATAAATGAAAATATATTCCATACTCATGGATTAGAAAACTTAATATTCTTAAGATGGCAATATTATCCAAAGTGATCTGCAAATTCAATGCAATTCCTATGAACATTACAACAGTTTTTGCAGAATGTAAAAAAGAAGGAATCTTTAAATTTATATGGAATGTTGATGGCCTTCGTCAGAAATGGAGAAGACATTATATCCTCAATCAAATTTAAATGAAATTGCAAAAGGCTCTGAATAGACAAACGACATTGAATAAAGAACCAAGTTGGAGGATTCACATTCCCTGATTTTAAAACTTAACTGAAAAACAGAGTAATAGAGGAAGAAAAAGTGGTATTAGCATACAAATAGGTATATGAGGCAATGAAATCATTATGAGAGTCCAAAAATAAATGCATATATCTATAGCCAATTGGTATTTGACAAGTGTGCCAAGACTAGTCAATGGGAAAGAAATAGTCTCTTCAACAAATGTTGGTGGTACAACTGGATATCTACATACAAAAATGTGGTATAGCATCACATTAAGTACAAAAAAAAAACTTAACATAAATTAAGGACGTATATATAAGGACTAAAACCATATATATTTTAAGAAAACATAGTGATAAATCTTTTATCTTTTGTGTCTAAAAGTACAATTGTTGGGTCATACAATAATTGTTTCAGTTTTTGAGAACATGTGATTTCCACAGCAACTGAGCCATTTTACATTCCCATCATTAATGGAAAAGTCTTACAATTTATCCCCATCCTTGCCAATATTTGTTATTTTCCATTTTTAAAACATGAGAGCTATATTAATGAGTGGAAAATGATATTTTACTATGTTTTTAAATTTGCATTCTCTAATGACTGCTGATCTTGAGGATCTTTTCATGTGCTTAACATTTATTAATCTTCTCTGAAGAAATGACAATTTAAGGTCTTTCCTCCTTTTAAAATCAGGTTGTTTGGTTTTTTATTGTTGAGTTGAGTTGTAATAGTTCTTTATATATTCTGGATAATAGACCCTTAATAGATAAATGATTTGTATATAATTTTTCCCATACTGTAGATTGTCTATTCATTTTTTGAGGATGCCTTTTGATGCACAAAAGTTTTAAATTTTTATGAACTTCAATTTATTTTTTCTTCTGTTGCTTATAATTTTGATATCATATCTAAGAATTCATTGGCAAACACAAGGTCATAAAGAGGTGGTGTATACATTCAATTGAATATTATTCACCCATAAAAAATAAAACACTGACATGTGCTACTGCATCCTCAAAACCATTATGCTATGTGAGAGAAGCCAGGCACAAACATCAAATAATCTATGTTTACATTCATATGAAATATTCAGAATAATGAAACCCATATTAATAGAGAGCAGAGTGTGGTTGCCATGGGCTAAAAAGATGGGGGAATAAAGATAACTGCTTAACGAGTACTGGGTTTCCCTTTAAGATGATTAAAAATATTTTGAAATTTAATAGAGGTAGTTGAACAACATATTGAATGTATTAAATGGTCCATAGATTCACACTTTATAATGGTTAATTTTACGTTCAATAAATTTACCCTCGTTAATAAAAAAGTCTCCAACTATTATTGCTATATAATTGATTTCTTCTTTCAATTCTGTCAGTTTTATCTTCATGTACTCTAGTGCCTAGATGTTAGGTATATATTTGTTTATGATTGTTATATTTTCCTGAAGGAATTAATGCATCATTGTAAAATTTTATTTTGTCACCTTTGTAACATTAATAACACCATTTTTATTAAAGCCAATTTTGTCTTATATTAGTACAGCTACTCCATACCTTTTTACAAATATTTGCATGGCATAAGTTTTTCCATCCATTTAATTTTAATCTACTTGTGTCTTTCAATCTAAAATGGGTGTCTTATATCCCAGTTTAATTGAATCTTTTTTTTTTCATTCTTTCACTCTGTCTTTACAAGTATTTAGTCTATTTATATTAAATGAAGAATTTCTATTTGACATCTTCTATTTGTTTTCTTTATGCCATATGATTCTTGGTTGGTTGTGTTTTGTGTGTGTGTTTTCCAGCTATTGCTGCCTTCTTTTGTGTTCAATAGGTATTTTCTGTCTAAGATTTTATTTACTATTATATTTACTATATGTTTTAGTCACTTTCATAATGGTTGCCCTGGGGTTAGAAGAATTTTATTTAGTTAATTTGTATAAAATTTTGTTTCCAGATTTTCTGCAGAGTTCTCTATGCTATTTAGTTTCCTTTTATTCATTTCAGAATACTGAAGTTTTCTGTAAGTTTGCAAGTTTAATGGTATGCTTTTCTGTCAGTCTAGCAAATGTTTGTTTGTTTGTGTAATTGAAAGCTGAGTTACTCGTGAGTCTTTTGAGTTTATGGTTCTCTTCTGTCCTAAAGATCCTAGTTTTATTCTTTTGTTGTGCTGTGCCCTTTACCACCCAGTTGCCAAATTTACTTTTTTTTTTGGCTAATTTTTCTCCTTCAGAAGGCATAGGTTTATAAGACTGCCTCTTAAATTGTGCCTATCCTTTTAAATCAGATGTACTTCTTAACGTAGAGTGGGTCTCTTAAAAATCTCACTTCGCACTTTATATGGAGTCTACCTGTTTAAATATAGCACCCCATGCCCTTTATTTGATGTTTACTTTAAATCACAAAAACACTTAAATCCTTTCTATGTAGTAGTACTTGATCTGCTGTGTTACTCTTTTTGGTATGTTCATAGTTAAGGAGGATAAAATTTTTCCTGGTGGCTGCTCCCACTCACCCTCCAGCCCCTTTGCTAGCTCATTCCTGTCTTCCCTCCAGCTTGCCTAGCACTGCCTTTGCATTCTGCAGAATTTTACCTGTGGTGGCAGCAGGGTGAGAGGGCATAGGGCCCTGGCTCAGGGATTTGGTGAATTTCCCCTTCATACTCTGTATAGTTTGAAGAGGAAATTTTGAAAGGATGTATTCTAAACTACCACCATTGACTATAGCCATCCCAAAATTTCAGATAACAAGTTTTCAACAATGATTCCATTAAAAGATCTTTGGGATATGCCACAAATTTGGGAAAGTAGTTTGTGATGGTCCTCAGGCTACAATGAAACCATCTCTTCTCTCTGTCCCTCTTGTCTTCTCTCTGCATTCTCAGCCACCTTCTCTCTAGCGATTATCCAGCTTTTTCTACATGGCCAAAACCAGGACCACCTCCTGAGTATTATCACTGTAATATCAATGTTTTCATATCATTGCTTTGTTACCTGGAGACTGGTCTAACATTCTTCATGTTTCTCAGTCCCTAAAGCATAAAGAAGAGATTCATTCATACAACTTGTGTCAATCACCCCATCCTTAAACAAAGCAAACTTCATGAGGAGAGAGGGTTATATATAAATGCTATCTGCTTAGAAATTGTATCTTTATAAACCAGATGACATTGGAGGGTATCATTTTAGAAAATATTTCATTGCTTTTGCCATAAAATCAAGTACTAAAAGTCAGGCAAGATGATTAAATAATCACTATAACCACATAGATGAAGGAAGGCCTTGCATCAAATAAAAGAAGTGTCCCTTCATATAAAACCAGAAGAAGAAAAAATAACTGATCCTACAGTCTCATTCTCAGCTCCAATTTGAATAGCCTTTCTCTTGCATTTTATTCTATTTGAATTCTCCGCACAGTGTGATACTCGATGGATTTCTCTCCTGTTCCCAGAAGCTTTCACCTAGTACCATATACAGAGCTGTCAATCTCTTCCCGAAGAATCCATAATAATGATTTGCACATTGCATTCTTTGATGACGGAATGCATTTATTGTCCATTACTTTTTTGATATATAGCTCATCTATTACGGATTATAAGCTCCCTAAAAATCTTGTAAGAATTATTATCTATTAGCATAGTTAAGAAACAAATATCCTTCTCATGTCTTCAATGGTTTGTATCATGAACTTTGCAAAATTCTGGGCAATCCTATAGTTGGGAACATATTTTAGGAGGAAGATGTTTAGTATTGCTTATATGAACCACACTAGCCCCACAGCAAGCAGAATAGTTGAGTTCCACAGTAATGGACTCTGCCAAGATATAAAAGAGCTCCAAGTCTCTGAATAATACCCTTAGGGATCATCTCAAGCTAAGTAATCAAATTCAATGTTTGTCATATACAAGACAGCATTTTGTCCACCCCAAAGTATTGTACAAATTATGAGCATGGAGTAGGAAGACCTAGACTCCATTTCTTCTGTTATCTATATAGGGCTCATCTCAAAACAGAAAGTTCAAATAAATAGTCCATATTTTCCAGGAAACAAAATGAAGTTTGTTTTCAACATAGACTTTTAATGCTGAGGCTTGTCAAGTCAGGCATTAAGAACTACTAGCATACAAGCTCACTAATGTTGACTAAAGTAACAACCAACTTGAAAGTGTAAAAACTCAGAATTATGAATAATATTTTTAAAAGGTAAAATAACTTCAATCAGATTAATGCTCTACAAAACAAACATTTCTTAGCAAATTAATAGTGAAGATTTGGCATTAAAGTATTTGTTGTTAGTATGTAAACATCTCTGCATGACTGAAAATAGCTCATTCTTTGAAACAAGTCAAACTTTCCCTTTTATAGGAATATACCCATTATTTTTTGTTGACCATTATCATGTTTTATTGAATATATGCAGTAAATTAAAGTTTAAGGTGATGTTCTCATTAAATCATTACGTGCTTTTATGAGGTAAGTAAAACTACTTACTTTAATGGACCAAATGATAAAAGTTTAAAGGTATTTTGTGACTACCTAAGGATAAGAGTATGTAGGGAGTGGGGCTAGAAATCAATAAAATCAAGTTCCTTCCAATAATTAAGGTAAGTATTGACAAAAATCAAGCCTAAGTCAATGAAGTCTGAATAAATAAGTAATATCATTTTAAAAGATAGATAGATAGATACATAGATAGATAGATTACAAAGACAAAAAAATCTCTCTGCTAATTCTTAAAGTTCTTAGGGACTTGGAATACAAAATGCTAGGAATTAGGATCAAAGACTCTATCTCCCCTTATTTTAACTGGCCTGGACTGCATTACAAAATTTATCATTTCTTTATTTGTTGTCTGTTCTAACTTGACGAGAATAATATATGTTAAAATAAATTAATGATATTTTCTTTTACGTTTATCTATGGAGAGTAGGAAATTGGAACCAAAAAGATCTTTTGAAGTTACACTGAGCATTTTCCCTCCTTGCCCCTCTGTCTGTGCCACTCTTGTACAGGAATTAAGGTTTATGAAGGAAATCAGATTCACCCTTTGCATAAACCAATATATTTTCCTGGTGACTACGCGAGTCCAATTAACTCCTCTGACAACATGGTAAGATTAGGATATTGGATTATGTTTGCAGCCAATTAGAAATGTCATGGTTGAATACTCATTCTTGTAACACTATTTGGAGTTATGAAATCCTAGTAGCGAAAGATATTTATGAACCTCATATATGTTTAGGAATAAATTAAGGGCTTTTTTTGTAAGAATCATAAATATGTAAGGCACAATGTAGTAGAAAGTAGAAAGACATCTCCTTACTATCATTACCAATATTATTACCACATTCTAAAAATTAACATTATGATGGGAGAAAATACAGTAAAATAGACAGAATATTTGGCTGCAGTATCAATAGACCCAAGTTCTAATTTTATTCCTCCTGCTTCATGAGTCACAGTCTCTCTCATTTTTAAAGAGAAAATAATTATTATAATATCATAAGGATCACATAGGGTAATAAACATGATGTGCCTTGGAAAGTATAAATAATAAGGTATGAATTATAAAATGCAATTGGAATTATACATGTTTCTTCTGAAATTATTTTCAATTATAGTATAAGCAAATCATACTTTATACATTTGATATATACTCAAAAAAGTATTTATGAAAAAATTTGAGAACCAAACCTTATTTGAATTGTGCTAAAGATAAATAAGTAGCCCACTCATTCCCCTGGAATAAATATTTTATAAGTGAGAATGAAGTTTCCAATAAGACCCATACAAAAGTTCAAGAGACCAAAAAGCATACTTGGGTAAATGTAAGGAAGAGTTGTTAATTTCCCCAAATTTGAAAACATTCGTCAAACCACACATGAATCAAACTGAAAAAGGTAGAAGCCTTAATAGCTCGGGGGTTTTAAGCACAAGCAATGTCTGAATAATCATTGGCTGGCTACTAGGCAATGGTAGTCAGCCCTGGGCAATATTAATCTAAGGAAACCTAAGGAAAAAATTTGAAAAATAATAGCAAGTGTATTAGTTCATTTTTACACTGCTATAAAGAAATACCTAAGACTGGACGATTTATAGAGGAAAGAGGTTTAATTGACTCACAGTTCCACATGGCTGGGGAGGCCTCAGGAAACTTACAATAATGGTGGAAGGGGAAAAAGGCACCTTCTTCACAAGGCAGCAGGTAAGAGAAGTGAGAGTGCAGAAGAAACTTCCACTTATGAAACCATGAGATCTCTTGTGAGAGCTCATTATCATGAGAACAGCATGGGGATACCCACCCCCATAATCCAATTACTTCCCTGTCTCAACATGTGAAGATTGCAATTCAAGATGAGATTTGGGTGGGGACACAGAGCCAGACCATATCAGCAGGGGAGTGCAGATATCTCTAACACATTGATTTTATTTCCTTTGGATATATACTCAGTAGTGAAATTGCTGGATCATACAATAGTTCTATTTTTAATACTTTGGAAAACTTCCAGGCCAGGTATAGTGGCTCACACCCATATTCCCAGTACTTTGGAAGCCCAAAATGGGAAGACTGCTTGAGGCCAGAGGTTTGAGGCCAGCCTAGGTAACAAAGCAAGATACTTTCTCTAAAAAAAAAAGAAAAATAAAAAATAGCCAAGTGTGGTCCCAGCTACCGATAGTCCTAGCTGCACAGGAGGCTGGGGCAGGAGGATTGCTTGACCCCAGGAGTTCAGAGGCTGAGTGAGCTATGATCATGCCATTTGCACTCCAGCCAGGGAGACACAGCAAGGCAAGACCCTGTCTCAAAACAAAACAAAATAAAACAACCACTTCCATACTGTTTTCCATAATGGCTGTACTAATTGACATTACCACCAACAGTGTGTAAGGGTTCACTATTCTCCACATCTTTTCCAACACTTGTTATCTTGTCTTGTTGATAATTGCCATTCTAACAGGACTGACATGATATCTCCTAGGTAGCAACGTATTTGTTACTTAACTATATTTAACCCTTCCACAGTGTATAGATATCTCAAAGAATTAGGTTGTATATAACAAATACATATAATTTTACCTGTCAATCAAGAACGTAATTCTTAAAATATATTTTTACATAAATAATAACAAAAAAACTGGGAAGTAAAATTAGAGATTTCATATTATAGAGGAAACACACATCACAGAGTTAGTCCAGGCAAGTAACTAAAGAAAGAAAGAAAATCATAAAAAAAGAATCCTATTAGAAATCAGAATCCAGAGCTGCTATATTACCTAAAAATGTCTAGTTTTCAACAAAAAATTACAAGACATGCAAAGAAACATGAATACATAACTCAGAAAAGGTAATAGAAATTGCTTTTGAGAGGGCTCAGATGTTGGAATTAGTGGATAAGGACTTCAAAGCAGCTACTATAAATAGGCCAAAAAATACATAGAGAATTAAAGAAAAGTATTAAGATAATGACATCCAAGACAGACTATCATAGGAATAAAGGTTTTTTTTAAAAAAAAATTTTTGGAAATTTTAGAGTTTAAAAATACAACAAATAAACAACTCACTAGAGCATCCACATCCCAATAACAGAACTGAGCTGGAAGAAAAAATAACCCACAAACTTGAAGATAAAGCAGAGAAATTATTTAACCTGAAGAACAGAGAAAAAGCAAAATCGAGTCTCAGGAATCTGTGGGACAATGTTAAACAAATAACTCATTGTTATTCTAATGCTTGTTTTAGGAGATACATTATATGTCTTTAACTTATCAAAGTAAAATGTGATACACTGAATGGTGCCCCACAAAGATGCTCATGTCCTAATCCTCAGCATTTACAAGCATGTTACCTTAAATAGTAAAAGGGACTTTGGAGATGTGACTATATTTAAAAAGTGAGATTTGGAGATGATCCTGGATTATCCAGATGAGCCCAAAGTAGTTACAAGGGTCCTTATAAGAGAGGCAGAGGCAAGGAGACGTGATGACAAAGTGGGGGCAAGCATGAGAGAGAGAAAGAAAGAGAGATTTGAAGATACTATATTACTGAGCTTAAAAGAGAGGAAGGAGCCACAACAAAGAAATGACTCTATTAGCTGAAAGGGGCAAGGAAATGGAGAAACACAGTGGTGCTAATACCTTGACTTTAGCCTAGTAAGAGCATTTTGGGGCTCCAGGATTATAAAATAATAAGATTGTATTGTCCTAAATCAACTAGTTGTCAGTAATTTATTATAGTAGAAATAGGAAACAAATACATCATACTCAAATAATATTGTACCACTTCAAACATAGCAGGCTTTCTTAACTGGGGACAATTTTTGCCCACTAAGGGACAATTGACAATGTCTATAGACATTTTTTATTGGCACAAATGGAGGCAGTAGGGGTCGGGATAGTGCCGATGGTATCAGCTGTACAGAGTGTAGAAGCCAAGATACTGCTAAACAATTCACAGTACAGCCCATAAAAATAAAATAGAACCACCCATCCCAAAATGACAATAGTCCTGAAATTGACTGTACTCATATCTCATTTAGAAACTTATAATAGCATACTTTTATTTTTTCACTCCAACATTGTATGCTACTGCTGACATACATTTTATTTATACAAAAGTTATAAATGACAGAATACACTGTCAATATTTGTATTTAAACATTTGATGAACATTTTAACAGCCCTATTGAGCTATAATTCACATATCATACAACTCACTCACTTAAAGTATCACATTCAATAAATTTTAATATGCCCATAATTCTGTAGTCATCATCACAATCTATATTAAAAATGTTTCTCACCTATCCCAAATAACCCATATTAGTAGTTACTTGTCAGTTGCTTCCCATATCCCTCCTTCCTAAGATTTAGGCAACTATGAATCTACTTTCTGTCTTATAAATTACCATTTTGGCCATTTTATGTAAATTAAATCATACAACATGTGGTTTTTCTAGCTTTTTTCACCTAACATAACATTTCAAAATTTATCCATATTGTTACAGTACTTCTTTATTTTTTTATTGCCAATTAATAATCTACCAAATGGGTAAACCACATTATTTCAATTCAACAGTTGGTAGACATTTGGGCTGTTTCTACCTTTTTACTATTATGAATGACATTGCTATGAAAATTCATATACAAGGTTCTGTGTGGAAATAAGTTTTCATTTCTTATTGGTATATAGATAGTTGATTTGCTGGGTCGCATGGTAACTCTGTGTTTAAGATTTTGAAGAAATGCCAAACTGTTTTCCAAATTGGCTGCACCATTTTTTACCCTTGCCAACAATATATGAGGGTTTCAGTATCTCCACACCTTAGCAACACTTGTTAATATTTGTCTTTGTGCTGATTGTTACACTAATGGAAATAAAGTAGCAGCAATTGTACTTCCCAGATGGCTACTCATGTTGATATTTTTATAATATGATTAGTATATCTTTTATGGAGAAATGTTTAGCTATACCCTTTGTCCATTTTTACTTGAGTTATATATCTTTTTATTATTGAATTATGAGTTCTTTATGTATTCTGAACACAAGTCCATACTCTGATATATCATTTGTAAATGTTTTCTCCCATTCTGTGGTTTGTGTTTTTATATTTTTTGATGATTTCCTTTTATACTGAAAAATTTTTAATTTTGATGAAGTACAAAGTATGTTTTATTTTGTCACTTTTGCTTTTGTTTCATATCTAAGAAACTATTGCCTTGTCCAAGGTTTTAAAGATAGAAATTTATAATTGTAGCTATTACATTTAATAATCTTACTTATTTTAGGTTAAGTTTTGTGTATAGTATGAAGAAGAGGTCCAGCTTTATTGTTTTGCACATATCGAGTTTTCTCAGCCCTATTTGTTGAAGGCTATCTTTTCCACAATGAAGTTCACAAATGGCTTCATAATCTCCTTTCACAGAGGGAGAATTCTAAGCAAATTTCTCTACCCCTCCTACATTTGAAGGTGGTGCTTTGAGAAAAGACAAGTGTGTGGTGAATGAAAGGTTATTTTTAAAGTATTTTCTTGGCTGGGTGCAGTGGCTCACGCCTGTAATCCCAGCACTTTAGTAGGCCAAGGTGGGCAGATCACAAGGTCAAGAGATCAAGACCATCCCGGCCAACATGGTAAAACCCCGTCTCTACTAAAATACAAAACAGCTGGGCGTGGTGGTGCACGCCTGTAGTCCCAGCTACTTGGGTGGCTGAGGCACGAGAATTTCTTGAACCCAGGAGGCAGAGGTTGCAGTGAGCTGAGATCACCCCACTGTACTCCAGCCTGGCGCCTGGCAACAGAGCAAGACTCCATCTCAAAAAAAAAAACAAAGTATTTTCTTTCTTCACTAACTTTAATTTAATTTTATGTTTTATTTGGCAGTGCTGTCTCTTTAAACTGCTGACCCTGATCAACTTTGAAGACAGAAGTGAAAACTCTCCTGTATCATTGACAAGAGCTAACCAATGATTTATTCAGGCAGTGTCACATTTATTTCTAAAGGCTGCCAGTGCCAACAAACTCATTCCTGACCTCTGAGGTGTTAACCTGATGCTGAAGTCCAAACAACTGCTCAGATTCCTTCACCTTGGATGCAGACTCAGTGCCATTTCCCTAGATTACATAAAGCATATGCATCAACTCAAACCACACCATAGCAAGAATCCATAGCTACTGGGAAAATGTACATCTTGTTCAAGTCTCAGTGAAGTAGATGCAGCCTGGATAATGAAAACTGAAGAAATTCAAGTTGTTGCCATTTAACCACTAGCCTTCTACCTCTTTAAATTGCATAATTTGCTTTGTAATGCGTACTGTGACATTTTACTTACTTGTAATTCTGTGTCTTAGCCTGAATTCCTCTAGAAAGTAGACAGTAGACCTTGAGGTAAAGATCCAAGTGAGGGTGGTACATTTTGGGGGCTGGGGGGAGGTAATCTCAGGAAACGTGCAGAGAGAAATGGAAGAGACAGGCAGTGAAAAATAGAAACCAAGAGAGGTAAGTTATCAAGCAAGTTAGCATTAGGATGACTGGAGTCTAATCACACCAGGAAAGTCTAGGACTCCTTAAGGAATATGTAACTCAGAGTTATCCCATTCAAGGTGGGAAGGAACTGGAGTACTTATGTGCCAGTCTCATCAGTCATTGCATAAGAGCCCTCCCTTCCTTTAAGAGAGATAATTCTTTAAAACATCTGATCTGTCCAGCCCACAGGCAGAGTGGGTCCTGGTGGTTAGAGAAAGACTTGGACAGAGACCAGCAGTGTTTTAGTTATGGTTCTCCAAAGAAAAAAAATCAATAGAACATATAAACATATATAAAAGGAAATGTATTATAGAAATTGGTTCACAGATTATGAAGGCTGAGAAGTCCCACAAGCTGCCATCTGCAAGCTGGAGAATGAAAAAAGCCACTGGTGTAATTTAGTCTGAGTCTGAAGGCCCTAGAATTGGGTGATGCTCTAAGTCTTGTCCTGGTCTGAGTCTGAAAGCCTGAGAACCAAAAGTACCTTTGTCCAAGGACAAAAGAACGTGAATGTCTCCACTCCATTCACTCCACTTAGTGAGTTCTCCCTTCCTCTACCTTTTAGTTCTATCTCATTCCTCAACAGATTGGATGATGCCCACCCACAATGAAGAGGGCCATCTGTTTTACTCAATTCACTAATTCAAATGCTGATTTCTTCCAAAAACACCCTCACAGACACACCCAGGAATTATGCTTGCCTGCAATCTAGGCATCTATTAGCCTAGGCCATGTAGTCAGTGTACCAACAGTGTCTTCTCAGACCCCTTATGTGTCAACTTTCCAGAACAGATCTAGACCAAAAAATTAGCTAAAAATGGTATCCTCGGGCACTCAAAGCTCCTTTCCTTGTGGAGAATGCCATGAACTCTCACGTAAATGTATTTGCTGACTCCTAGGAAAGGCTTCAAACCTTCACACAATTTGAATAGAGTAGGACAGCTGGTTGCCTAATTCACAATTTCCTATTGGAAGCAGCGTATACCTCCTACTGGTAGACACATGTTCAACACAAATAAATAACGATAAAGTAGTAACAGCTGATAGTAAAGGAGACTGAAAAATATTTTTTAAAAAAGACACAAGAAAGCTGAGGTTTAGAATAAGGAACAGAGCTTTAGAATAAGGAACAAATAGCTTTCTTTATATGTTTATTTTTAAAGGCATACTATATTGTTTCAGTATAATAAATAATTACCGTACTAGATATTCATTAAGTCAATGGTTATTAAGCATGTTAGTATGTCATTTGTGCTGCTGTAGATGAAGGGGGAAGCATATATTTATGCTTTAATAATTAATATTGCCATCAAAGTCACAGCCGTTATGAGATTACACTCTTGTAGTGAAGACAGACCTTTTTAATTCATATTTTAAATGATTCCACCCAAAAAGATAGGAAGTAAAATTCATTCAAAAATCAAATAAAGCTATTTTTTTCACATGAAGGGAATAATTATAGGGATACTAAAAAACTTTGTTATTCAGAAGAATTAATTCCCCAGGATTGACCAAGAGCTGGACTTTCAGTGTGACTGCCTTGAACTGCCTCCCTTTCCTCCCGCTTGCCTTCTAAGTGAAAGGTCTTAGTAAAGTAGCAAATGCAGGACTAGACAGAGGAAAGGAAAACTTACAGAATTCGTCCTGAGAACAACTCATCCATGGAAAATTTTGCATAATGGTGCTAAAAGGAAAATCAGAGAGTGCGACATGTCAGAGAGCTTTCGACTCCAGGACTGGGTTTGAGCCTTAGCTCAGCTGCCTGGTAACTGTGTAATTTTGGATAAGTAACTCTTTCTGAGCCTCAGTTTTTTTGGTTACATAATGAGCTTTTTAATAATACTAGCTTTTCAGAATTGAGGATTGAGTTATCTAATAAAAAATCCCCAGCTCAGCAGTTTCTGGGACACTGATAGCAGGAACTCAATAAATACTTCCCCACTAGTCACGTGAATATTATGTCACTCTGCCAATAAGTGGAAGCAGATTTGTGTTGATCCATCCACAGAGTTTAGCCCAAGTGTATCCGGTGATGGCTACCCTTGACAAAGTTTGCAGGTACACTGTGTTAATCAAACAAGTTTATGTGGGAGACGCTAACAACATGGAGACTGTCCCTCCACAAGTCTAAACTTGTTACACATACTAACCAGACTCAGCTCACTGAAGCAAACCTCCCAAAACTTAGTGATATACTGGCTTCAGAAAGGATTTTGCTGACAGAGTTTACCACAATTCATTTTGTCACATTCCAAGTGCTCTCTGTAAGGGTGCCAAGAACACTAATGGCCCATAACATGTATTTCACTGTATTTCACTTCTGGGAAGACTAACAACCAGGGGCAAACATGAAGAAGGAGAGACAGCTAAACAGGCCTGCACTCATGCTGGAGCAACTCCAGATGTTTAAGGAAAGCCAGTTGCTTATAGCACAGATCACACCTGCTTCACCAGTTGTAATCAGATCCTGTTGAGGTTCAGAGAAATTAACTGGTAATAGACCAGTAACCAAGAAAGCCTAACAATTCCATATCAAACAGAGAAGAACAGGATGCCATGCAATAAGATGGTAAGTGAAATTGCAGTTAATAACCTTGTACTTTACAATATAGTGAGGCATATAATATATAGTACCAGGCTGCAATAAAATGTACTATAAAATATAAATACATATATAATAACAGTTTATAGATAATTTAAGCACTAATTGTAATCAAGTTGCCTCACTTTAATAAGATATGAGTAGCTTCCTGCCTGGTTCTTGCCTGATCTGATACCAAGTAAAAGTATTTTTCTCAGCTACAGCAGTTATGAATGAATACCCCAACTTTTTGTATGAATGTTTTTTTGGTTGAACACACATGAACAAAAACAGATTGTTACAAAATGGGTAATCCCTCTTAGGTTGCATACACTGGCAGTTCTGATGCAGAATTCTCCCCTCAAAGATGTTTCCAATTGTTTCAAAGGAAGAAACCTTTTAAGCTGTCCAAATTCACCTTTCAACGATTTCATTTCATACTACCCAGTAGATGTGGCTCTGGTAAAAAAAAAAAATGCCACAACAGCTGCGAGCTCAGCTCTCCCTGTGTAAGGTGCTTCAACTGAGCAAGAGATATAAAAACATACAAACTACATATTAAGGTAGAAGACATTAGCTTTCAATAACATTAAAAACAGCTCCTGGAAGGTGAATGGCAGGAGCACCTGATCGGTTGGCAAATAATAGGGAAGGTCAAGGAAGTGGCCTTTCTTTTCCCTAGTCCTTAAAGGAAGAGACTCCTCCTGCCAGGAAGTTCTCATGAGTGTCTCTGGGATATAAATTAAGGGACATCATTTCATAGCAGCATTCAATGGAGAAAGAAAACCTATTATGACTGACAAACTTATTTCTGCTAAAGAGAAATATAATAAATAAATATTAATAAACCCTGTACTGAGTAGAAAGGAAAGGTGTGTAAGTACAGTTGTTAGAGGGAAAAAGAATTGCAAAAGAATATCATTTAACACTCACAGTAGACAGTGTCTAGAAGAATATCACTATCAAATGAAATAGTTGAGTCTCCAAGCAGAGTGAATGGGCTAGTTGTGAATGGATCAAAGAAAGTATGCAAGTGTCAGTGCATTTCTGGGTACAAATGAGTGAATGGGATGCAGGCTTAACTATGGAATGAACCAGCTAAATGGAAGAGCTTCTTAGGTGACCCAATACATAACAGTTCTCTGCTCTATCTTGGGTTCTAAACTAAAGAGTAAAGCCAATAGACTTCAAAATATAACTTTTACTACAATAAAGTCAAAACTAGGGGACACAGTATAGAAACAAATACATTGAAACAAAACAAAACAAGCAGGTCTGCCAAATAAATCCTAGAATGAGAAAGACTTATAAATCCACTCAGAGGCACTGGGACAGGACAGGCCACACTGCAGCATAACGTAGAGGAAAGGGCCACCCTTGAAATAAGAGCAGAAAATATCATCTCCCTGCAGGTAGATACCTCCTGAAAGAAAAATACAAGCAGACCCAACATTTTTTTTAACAAGTAGCCCCTAGTCCCATCCTATCCCTCATCTTCCCTCTCCACCCGCTGCCCTACCCCAAGTGAGTTTCCTGCCATTTGACTGTAGACACTCTTTGAGGAGCAACGTGCTACCTATTGCCTCTTGCTGCCGGTTTCCAAGGTTCTCTTGTGATGTCCTAATGAGGTAATGAAGTTAAATATGTCATGTTTCATAATTCTTCATGATTCCTAGTCCTATGTAATTATGTACCAAATTGTTACTCTGCTTCATTTTTATTTTCCCAAGTAAATATATATTTTTGAAAGAAGTGTTTTTTACTCAATTGGTCCAAAGAATGTCTAAAGATCATCTTCACTGAAGCAAGTACTTAATAACTTCTCAAATGCACTGAAGAACACTTCCTTAAATAGTTCCTCAAACTGCAGTAGTGAGAAACAGCCATGAAACTCTGCCTAGGACCTTTTTCCAAGAGCTCTCCACCCCAGCAGAAGCACCATTAGACTAGGTCTTGGGACACTGGCATTCACACAAATCTTGTCGCTGTTTTCTTAGCCAAGTGTCCATTGAAACAATCAGATCTTTATTCCCTAGGTTTCAAGTGCTCTTTCACATAAAACACCAACATCAGGTAATTAAACTCTAGCCCTCCTTTTCCAAGCTAAAATATAGACATTAAATCTACACAGGGTTGGTAGACATGGGTTAAGCAGCTTCCATAGGCTTTAGAAGCTGCACATTTTTCACTTGCAAGTTTTCACAGAGTTGCTGTTTGTGTGGTTTGCTTATGCTCAAGAAGGTCAGTATCTGGCTTATGTAATTAATTGGAGCACACTTGGTCCATGATGATAGCCTTTAGAATCAATAAAGTTTCAAGCATGAGTGTTTTCATTAACAAGATATTTTGTTAAATTAGGGTGGTAGATGATGGTGATGTCCTGGACCTTATCAATTATAAATAAACTATTGCTTGGAGAAAATTAGAATTTCCAATTTTCTGCCTCTTGCCAGAGATCATCCAGGCTGTCCTTGCAGAGCAGGGCTTTATAATTTGAGTGACTTTAGTGACCCAGGCTCTTGTCTAATATAATCAAAATTCCCTGGGCTCAGCCTGACATATTGAGGACAGCTCCCCACAGGGGCCGAACATTCAGGAAGCCCCTGGGGATATCCCTTCTGGATTGGTGGCTCCACCTACATGCAGAGTCCTGGGAAAACACAGAGCAGGGCAAAGGTCATGTGGAGCTGCCTCAAAGATGGGAGCTACCTGGATGTTCTGAACAGACACAGATTTTCATCATTTCAGATCACCTTTGAAATGCTGGTTCAAAGTGGAATCAATATGATAAAATCCTCATTACAAAGTGGTTGTCAGTATTGAATGAGACATAGCATCTCAATGTCTGGTGCAGAGTATGTCCTCACTAGTTATAGCTATTAGGTCATTACTGCTATTATTAAATGAATTAGTAAATCACTTAATAGTAGTAATGACATAATCACTACATTTAATTATAGCAGTAATGACATAATCGCTACAGCTTGTGGACATACTCTATACCAGACATTGAGCTACTGTGTCTCATTTAATACTCACAACCACCTTATTATGAGGATTTTATCATGAACCCCATTTTTAGGGGGATGAGGAAAATTAGGTACCACACGTTAAAATTATTTGCTCAAAGCTATGATGATAATGATTGGTTGTACTAGAATTAAAATCTAGGTTTCTAATACTGAAACCCACGGTCTTACCCATCGTGCTATCTCCAATCAGTACTTCTTTCAACCAACTCAGATTA
The DNA here is from genome assembly GCA_963573385.1 of Cacajao melanocephalus. NCBI lineage: Eukaryota > Metazoa > Chordata > Mammalia > Primates > Pitheciidae > Cacajao > Cacajao melanocephalus. The sequence continues at coordinate 60,969 of CAUYLG010053874.1, read as the reverse complement.
ATAGGGGACAGGGAACCCTGATGGTCTAAGCCCTTTGTTAGGCACAAGCAAAATGGGCCTTAATCCGTTGGTATGATTTGGGACATGAAACTTCACTTGTTCAAAACTTATCCACATGTTCACCATGGCCCAGAGATTCTTTTCAGTCATCATTGAAGGCATCTTCTAAATTCAATTATTTTGTGTATGGAGGAATGGGAGTAGGAAGTGGAGTCTATCTACAGAGGAAAAAAAGAAAACTGTTCTGTGGATTATTCTCAGGTATTCTTTCCAGCCTCGGGAGATGGAGATAGAATGAAGAACAGGATAGCAGGTGAGAAAGTCCAAATTTCATGTTCTTAAAGAAGATGTCAAAATAATAATGGAAGAACTTTCCCGTTGTTTTCTTTTGTTTTCTTGGCATGGGAGGGTAGGGGGCAGGAATTTTCCTTCAGAAAAAAGTTAAGATTTGTCACGATTGACCAAAAGAATAAAGCATTACTGCATTAAATAATTCTGTAGCCAGAAGTGTAGATTAAAATTATAAAATGAAAATAGTAATAATTTCTGGGATTTTATAAGATTATAGAAGTCTATAACATTTATTATCCTATTTGTTCCTCACAATAGCCATGTGGGAAAACAGGATGGAGATTATTATTATTAAAAATAAAAAATTATATTTTTTCAAATTGAGGCCAAAAAAACTAATTAATTAGCCAGATCATGTGATTGGTAATTAGAAGAGTCAGCATCAATTCCTGGCCTTTAATCTAATTGTCCCTTCAGTAGAAACTCTATAAATGGTTCAAATGAAGAGGAAAAATCTCAGAAGGCAAGTTGGTGAAGAAAGCTGTGAACACAGATAGTTATGTCTAGGTCTTTTCCTGTTCTTCCTCAAACCTGGTTTCTTAACATAAGAGAAATCCACATATATCTGTGTATCTCTTGGTCCTAAAATCCATTTCTCAGACACATCCATGGCTGAGGCTAGGGACACATTAGCTTGTGGACAAAGCCATTCCTGTGCCATGTTTATTACCTTGGCAGGCATGGTCCAGAGAGGTCAGCGCATGTTTGAGCCTACCTTGTTGGGAAAGTAGCAGAATTGAGTAAAATTAAGGTATCATTTTCCCTTGACATTCAGCCAGCTAATAATCATGAAAAGATGTTTTAGGGTCTTCCTTCACAGATGTTAATAGGGAAGTGTTTCACAGAAGCAGATGCTAGTTTTTCTCACTACTTTGTGCAGTAGGGCCCCATGTTTTTGATTTATTCAGGTTTGGTGAATTTTAAATTTTTATTTCTTATTCAATTTCAATAAATAAATCAATTACCAGAACAGCCTGGCCCATAAAATTCTAATTTTTCTGTTTCTGTCATTACCAGTTCAGAAGAAATGTATTCAGATGATAGTGCACTATCATTGAGAATCTTTGGCCATATAGATCTCAGAAGAATAATCCTAAATCTTGTGTTTAGAAATTCAATATTACAGTTGTGCAGGAGAAAAAAATACAGTGAAAGTTTGATTTTTGATGGGACTGAAAGCTGAAAATAATGTAGATGCAGACAGACCATAAGTATATGTGAGCTTTATTTGTGCTTCCAACTAGGATGTGTTGTAGAAGAATCTAAAGACATGTTCTATGTTTCCTTCCCACAGCACAAAGTCTAGTTGAAGAGACAAGGCTTTGATGTATATTAAACATGCAGGAGCAGAACAGTGGTTCCTCATAAGCAGGGCACTCAGTCAGCTTTAGAGAGAAATAGGCCAGTCCCAGCTGGGCGCGGTGGCTCATGCCTGAAATCCCAGTACTTTGAGAGACCAAGGTGGGTGAATCATGAGGTCAAGAGATTGAGACTATCCTGGCCAACCTGGTGAAATCCCATCTCTAATAAAAATACAAAAATTAGCTGGGCGTGGTGGCGCGCACCTATAGTCCCAGCTACTAGGGAGGCTGAGGCAGGAGAATCGCTTGAACCAGGGAGACAGAGGTTGCAGTGAACCAAGATCACCCCACTGCACTCCAGCCTGGTGACAGAGTGAAACTCTGTCTCAATAAATAAATAAATAAATGACAGGCCAGTCTTTAGCCACTTAAACTGTAACATGAGGCTTAGGAATATAATAAACTCCAGAGCCAGATACACCTAGGAAACAGTCTGGACACTGTGCTGCCTTGGATATGATAGGATTTCTCACCAAAACTTCATATTATTATCTACAAAATGAAGACAATAATATTAGCAACAACTTAAGATTTCTGTGAAGATTAAATGGGATAATGCAGGAGATGAACAGAACAGTGCCTGGCATTTTCTCGGAAGTGTCCTCTATCAGTATGAGCAGCAACAATCGTAGCACTGGTAGTAGTAGTGATAAGCAAAACCTGATAGGAAAAAAGGTAAAAAATGGCTATTGATATGATTTGGCTCTGTGTCCTCACCCAAATCTCATGGGGAATTTTAATCCCCACAGGTCAGGGGAGGGATCTGGTGGGAGGAGATTGGATCACAGGGGTGGATTTCTCCCTTTCTTTTCTCATGATAGTGAGTGACTTCCCATGAGATCTGATGGTTTAAACATGTGGGGCTTCTCCCCTCACTTTCTTTCTCCTGCCATCAGGTAAGACATGCCTGGCTTCCCCTCTGCCTTCTGCCACAATTGTAAGTTTCCTGAGGCCTCCCCAGCCATGCAGAACTGAGTCAATTAAACCTCTTTTCTTTATAATTTACCCAGTCTCAGGTAGTTCTTTATAACAGCGTGAAAACGGACTAATACAGGTATAGTTAGAGAAGGCTAAATCATATATGTGGGAGACAGCATCTCAAGGAGTCCCAGGTCCACTCTAAGAGGGTTACTTGAAATTATATTGACAATCCAACAGGCTCACCAGAAGGAAGAGTGATGCCCAAGGGGGCTAATACTAAGGGGAGCAGATAGAGGAAGTGACTTGAAGAAGATAGGAAAGAGGCACTGGGGTGTGGAATAAATTCAGGGCTGATGTGCAGGGTCTGAGGCCCTTCTATTATCAAGGTCTGTAGCCACTATATCCTGCAGAGGGTGCAGTATCTATCACATGACCACATTGTTACCACTCTCTCGCAACCCAAGCACAGCTTACTGGACCTGAGTTAGCACCTGAGTAGGGGCTGCTCATCTATGGACTGGCCAGTTTCTGTCTCAAGTCCAGGAGTCCTTCTACCTGGTAAAAGGTAGTCAAATTACCTGGTAGTAAAATTTCATTCCTTCTACCTGGAGTGAAATTTTAATTCCAAATAGTGGACTTGAGAGATTCAGGAAAGTAGAGATTATCAGCCCATGTACAGTACTGTTATAAAGAATTAAGTTTCAGAGGCCTCATATTAGGACAAAATTAATAGAGCAAATGTGCAGGGAAACCCAGAGATCATGAGAAGGAGAGTTGAGGCTGAGAGAACAGTGGCATCTGGGAGCTGTCATTCTGGAGGTTCAGATCCTGATGTTGAAGAGACTTGGCACTCAGCTCTTCCTAGATTCTCACGAAGCCTCTCTGTAGCCTTTCCATGGCTTCCCTCTCTACTCCTTTTAATTGCACTTGCTTTCCTTAGTTGCCAAATGGAATAGAAACCCTATCCCAATTCTAAAAGCAAAGATTTAAAGGAGCCAAAAGAGCAAGCTTTCTTCTCTCATCTTTTCTTGAAAAAAAGAGTTAGCTTTCTTTTTCTGAAGTTTCACTTCACACTAGCTGATGCTTTGGGATTATACAAGAAAACCATAAGCAAAAGTATCCACAACAACCTAGGAACACTACAGTAAGCCACTTGTATCTAATCTGACTAACAGAAGACATAGTTTCTCTCCATAAAATGCATCTCTTTCAGTTTGGCTGGTGGGAAGGCTAAAAAAGAAAGAAAAAGGAAAAAAAATGCATCTCTCTGATGCCGTCCAGACCCTGCTAAGGGAAAATAAACCAGCACTCTGCAATTTCAGTGACCAGGATTTGAAATGAGTCTTTCATTTACTGATTGTCTGACCTTGGATAAGCTTTATCACCTCTGTAAGGCTCATATTCTGCATGTGTAAATTGGAGGTAATAATATTTACCTTGAATGAGTTCTGCACAATTTAAATGTGATAGTGCATTAAACTTTCAGCATGCGAATACACAGTAGCAGGCCTGCCACAAGCCCACACTGCCTTTATGGGATAAGAAAAATGTACTCTTTCTTCTAGAAGAATAACTGTCAAGTAAGGTGTAGAAGCTGAAAAGCAGTACATAGCAACAGTTCTTAATAGTCATTAAGTGTTAATTATTAAATTGTTACAGATAATTTATGTCTAAATTCATTTATTTCAGAAATGCAGCATAGCTCCATATAACAAACTGTAGTTTATATAGTTTTCCCATGGAGATGGTTTATAACTTGTTCGGTAGTTGGTATCAAAGTAAAGTGTCATCAGGTTTCAGAGGTTGAAAATCAATGCAGCCCGCAGGGCTGTCAATAGTACTGATTACATCTCATTGGTCATGATGGAAAGTGGTTGGAATTTATTTAACATGGATAATTTTTAACATGATGCCTGCTTATATGTCACTCTAAACACTGGATCGGAGCAGGTCGACACAAAAATAAAACTTATCTCTGTCTTCCAATGGCTCCATTAGCCACCTATGAACAGTTGATCTATCTATACCACAGAGTACATAATTCAAAATGACAATAAATGGTAGGGCATGGCAGCTGATGCCTGTAATACCCTCACTTTGGGTGGCTAAGGCAGGTGGATCATCTGAGGTCAGAAGTTCAAGACCAGCCTGGCCAATGTGGTGAAACCCTGTCTCTACTAAAAACACAAAAATTAGTCGGGCATGGTGGTGCACACCTGCAATCCCAGCTCCTCAGGAAGCTGAGGCAGGAGAATCACTTGAACCTCAAGGTGGAGGTTGCGGTGAGCTGAGATCGCTCCATTGCACTCCAGCCTGGGCAACAAGAGTGAAATTCTGTCTCAAAACAACAGCAACAACAACAAAGTGACAACCAAGAAAAAAGAAGCTTGCATAATTTCACACACATGGAAGCTAAGGATTGCTGACAGATTTATGGGTTATAACCTGCTGAAGACTTTGTGTGGAAATGTTTCACTCACTCCTCTTTGCAGACAGGCAAATTCTTTCATCTTCAGGACCTTTGGATTACATTTTCTCCAGGAGCTGAAGAACTCTGAATCTGTCAAATAGGGACCTATTAAACCTGACTCAATGCTATAAATGGTAGCAGCCTGAAGCCCTGAGTTGTAGCAGCTCTAAAGATGACACACACCTCACCACATGGCATTTTATGGTTGAGGAAAGCAAAGCTATTAGAATTGCCATCTTCCAAATTAGAAATCAAAGGGAGCATTTGCAATTCTTGCCCCTCTTGGACACCAACCCCAAATACTGTGGCCACTGCCAAGCAAGACTGTGCTTTATTTTCACTTTTCAATGATCAGGGGTAAATGGATGAAAGAATTTAGAATCATGTGATTATCTCATCTCCAGAGTAAAAGGATGGTGAGTGTCTGAAGGGAGCACTAAGAATTGGTTAAAGAATATCACCCAAAGACTGGAAAGAGGTCATATGTTTGTTCCCACATGTGGCAGCTCCCAGGTATGAAGTCTTCTGAAGGCATATTTGGGAACTCTTTGACCTAACATACTCTGTGTGATTAAATCTTTCAAAATCTAAGAATGACAAAGCTTGAGCAAACCGAGTTCTCTACGGTTGGTATTTCACCTGTCTTCTTCTAGAAAGCTGTGTTTAAGCACCAGAACCTAATCAAGAAAAAGAGGAACAGGGCTTCTAGGTGGGGAAGTGGGATTGTGCCTCGCAATAGGCCTGCCACAGGATAAGCTTTAGTAAGTGGACCTTCCTCACTTGCTTACATAGGGCACTCCATGCTTCAGACCAAGGGGGTTTTCCTTACCATGTGGGAAGGGATAATATTAACTCTATCCAAAGATAGGTGGGCCTGAAGTTTCTCAGAGTCTGCTGGAGGCTGGTTTTCTAGAAGCAAATAAGATGCAGTTCGACATGCTGTAAATCTAATAAGAGCTGATGCCTGTGGGAGAGCATTGCAAGGAGCAGAACTGGTCAGAGGCAGAAGTCTAACTGTGAGGCAGGTGTACAAGGTCTTGGCCAACTCCACTGGAAGTGCGAGAGCACATATGGCTTGTCTGAGATGTCCCACATTGAGCCAAAAGGGCCCAGATTTTATAACACCGCTTCAATAGGTCACTGAATATGGGCCACCCCAGGAAGGCCATGAATGCCCTTAGGGAATGTAGGTCTCTGTATGAAGCAATCCCTGAAGTGAAAGAGTTGAAAGCTGTTTGATGGCTGCTGGGACAACAAAACCTCCCTTGAAAGGGTCCTGTTCTTTTCCCAGTAGGCTTTAGCAAGGTAGACCTCCTTTGTTGGGGCTTTTAATCTTTAGAGCTTAGCCACTCTGATGCAGCATGGAGTCTTGAACTTTCTGTGCCTTTCTTTCTACTCCTAGAGGTAAGTGCCTCTTTGTAAGCTCCCAACTGTGCCTACCCTTTTAGCTTTACTCTTTTCTTTCTGTTGCATATTAGTCTCCTGGCACTTTTTTTTTTTTTTTTTTTTTGAGATAGGGTCTCTCTCTGTCACCCAGGCTGGAATGCAGTGACATAATCATTGTTCTCTGCAACCTTAAACTCCTTGGCTCAAGTGATCCTTTTGCCTTCACCTCCTGAGTAGCTGAGACTACAGTAATGAGCCACCATGCCTGGCTTATTTTATTTTATTTTTTTTGTAGAGATAGGGTCACACTGTATTCAGTGGTTCATCTCAAACTGTTGGCCTCCAGTTATCCTTCCACTTCGGCCTCTTAAAATGCTGAAATTACAGATGTGAGCTACCATGCCTCCTAAAGTACTGAAATTGCAGATGTGAGCTACCATGCCTGGCCTCCTGGCACTTTTCTGTAACAGCTTTTCCTTCAAATCTTGGCGTACATTCTACTAGGGGTTTTGTGCTACCAACTGGACACTCTTATAACTTTAGTGTTCTCTGATCACATTGCTCTCAGTGAATCTTGTTCTCTCCTACTACCAATCATAGATTCCAGAGCAGAGCTAGCCCTAACCATTGTTAGTGATACTGTTACCGAAATGCCAGGGATTCCCTCTAGGTCCTGATGCTCACTGCACAGAAAGCCAATCACTGAGACAAAGTATTTCCAGGGAAGAAGGCTCTATTTGAGTGTTGCATTCAAGGAGATGGCAGATCGGTCTCAAATTCATCTCCTGGACTGGAGCAAAACTGGGGTGTTTATACAGCAGGTAAGGTGGGAAATCAGGAATTAGGGAGGAGTAAGGAAGCAATCATGATGAATGGGGAGTCTGGTATCTCATTATCCGGATGCAGTGGTCTAGTTAGTTTCAGCTCCTTGCCTGAGGGCGAGTTTCCTGAGGAAGGAACTCAGATAAGACAAATGCAAGTTTCAAGTTTTAAGACGAGGGAAAGTCAATTTCTATGTTTGTTTTTTAAAATTGTAAATATAAGTGCCATGGGATAAGTGGGCCAGTTGCAGCATGGGCACCCTCCTTGATCCTAATGGCTTTGGTAATCAGTGTATCCTCTAGGTATCCCTGTGAAGTATGACCATCTGTTAGGTACTCTGGCCTTACATAGAGCAGTAGTCCAGCATGTCCATTTCTCTGAGCCCTTCGGTCCCTTCCTTCACTGTCTGCCATGGCAACTCTAGCATTTCAACTCCACTTAGTGGGTCATGGCTGCTTCCGTGCTTCTAAGAGTCATCCTAACTGTGCTTTTGCACCATTTCCCAGGGTCCTTGCCAGGTTGTTGTATCTACATCTTCGTAGAATACTCCCTAACCAATTATCTCTCTTATATTCAGCTGGACTCCCCTAAACAGCCATACCCACACACCCTTAATTTGGTAACTTCCAGGTAAGTCTACAATCAGAAATTGGTAAGAGAGCTCTGCTGTCTTACAGAAAAAAAGAAAATCAGCCTATTTAAAGGCACTGAAAAGTCATGGCATCAAAAGCAAATTTGCAGTCAGAAAAGGAGAATTTCCCTAATGGAGAAGCTCCTTCAAGTAGAGGGGCTTCTCAATAAACCAAACAATACCAAGGCATCATTAGATTCTCCACTAACTAAAAGCAGATGATTCTGATATGGGGTTGGCAGGGCAAGGAAGTGTTGGGTAGAGAAGGGCAGGGTCCCAGGCAAGGGCTCCACCATCAGGCCTGTGTCCATGCTCCTAAGTGAGAACAGGGATTCCTGTTTTTGCGCCCATATGTTGAATTTTTCCAAAACCAATCTGGCCTGCCACATCCCCTATCCTGTGCCCATATAAACCTGAGACCTTAGTGGGCACACACATGTGTAGCTAAACATTGAGAGGAGCAGAGGACCAGACACCAGCAGGCACTGGCAGACCAGTGATGGTGGAATGACATGGCAGAGAACAAGAGGAAAGGAAGGACATCTGGATGCCAAGGGAAATTCAGCCGGGGGCGTCAGAGAAGAGTCCCGCTGCTGGGCAGCCCAACTCGACGGGAAGATCACCTTCCCACTCCATACCCCTCTTCCAGTTCCCCATCCATCTCACTGAGAGCCACCTCCACCACTCAATAAAACCTTCCATTCATCCCTCCAGCCCACATGTGATCCAATTTTCTGGTACACTGGGCAAAAACTTAGGCTGTCATACTGGCCCCCTACCCTTACAATAAGGCAGAGGGTCTACTGAGCTGATTAACACAAGCCATCTGTAGACAGAAAGAGCACACTGTAACACACGCCCATTTTGGCTTTGGTAGTCATAAACACCCACCCCTAGATGCTGCCATGGGGCTGGAGCTCAAAAGCACTTCCATGGTCTCTGCACCTGCCCATCTGCACATTCCTCCTAGGATTTTAAGCAGCAGGGGTAACAGAAGAAGTTAGCCACGCCCCTGTCACATGTCCTGTGAGGGGTATAAGGGAACTCCCCTGTTTCAGTTCTAGGGTTGATGATTGCAAACAGCTCACTCAGGCTTTTAATGGAGGAGGCTTGGGTTTCAGAGCCTCAGCAAAGAAGGCAAAACTTTTATGAATAAATGAATCACCAAATCATGCAGTAAGCCACAGGTTTTCATGAACATTAATTTTGCTGAATATTAAAAATATTTAAATGCTGAAAATATAAACATGGCAAATAAAAGAGAAAAAAATGCAACTACTGGAATTATAATGTATGTATAAGAATTAGTAATCAAATGTGCACTCCAAATAGAACACTATATAAATACTAACTACTCCACCATTTACTATCAATAATAATGTTTCATCAGAACAAGTCTATTCCTTAAGTACTTTATATTCTCTGCCATTATTAAGTTATTAATCTCACTTACATGGTTAGTGGGGAAATCCTAGGTCCAAATTAGGTACCAGAGGAAATGCATCAGAATTAAAGGCAAAGGAGTATTTTATAATCCAGCAATTATAATGTTTCTTTGCTAAATGAACTGTCCCCAACTCCTAGCCTTGACCTTGAATCCAGAAGAGTCTACCCTAGAGACACTTATCAAAGCTTTCCAGTTAGACCACCCACACATTGCCAGCACTAGGAAATAACTGTGGTCCAACTCAGTCTCTGCTAAAGCATTCATATTTCAATCAGTTCAGTTAAACTAAGTTTTGTTCTGTATGTAAAAGAAAGAGGACAGAGAGAAAGGGTATCTAGTGACCCCTCAACTCCAAACTCTGTAAGGTTGTCCATCTTAAAATTGATACACTCTTTGGGAGATAAGGGGTAGAGTAGAATGGTTCACAGGATGGACTCCAGAATCACACAGACCAGGCTAAATTCCAACTTAGCCTGTACCTGAGTAAATTTTGGGTACATCATTTAACATCTTTGAGCCTGGGATCTCTTATCTACAAAGAGGATATAATAGTAGTACTTATTGTTAGGCTTATGAAGAAGACCATTTAGGGGGAGGGAGGGAGGGGAGGGGAAGGAGTGAAGAAAAATAAAAGGGGAAAGGATGAGAGGGAAGGGGAGGGGAGAGGAGGGGAAGGATGGGAGAGGAGGGGAGGGGAGGGAGACATAAATGAAACTCTGAAGTCAACTCTTTACACAAATTATCTGCAATAGGACAGACTGGAAACGTCTTTCCCAGCACATTTCCACTGCAGTCTGTTCTTGTTCTCCAAGTTTCCCTGAATAATTCATGATCAAAAGGATATGAACATGGAAGGAGCAGCAGCCCTCTAGGACCATGGGCCCAGAGGCCTTCCAAGCATCGAGCATACTTACTAATGGTGTTTGTGGGGAAGAAAGAAGATGCTGAGTCTTCTCATGCTCATGTGTCCCAGCTAAGAACACCAGCAGATGAATGGCCTTGTTCTTCTTGCTCTGCAATTGCAGACACCATTACAAAGCCAGGTTAAAGCAAAAGAGCCTACAGCAGCTTAAATGTCTGTTATCTGCCACTCTGCCCACACACATCTTCAGACCCATTAGGGGAGTCACTTGGGTTCCAGCCCTGGTCTACTGAGATCCCTACTCATTGTCAATTGGCATCTGCCTCTCAAGGCAGCTTTTCTCCCCACTTTGCATCCAGTCTAGAGTGGAATGTGGTGATGGCCGCACATTGTCCCCAGTGACATTCTCTGGCTCTAAGACCATTATTCCCATAAAACTGAAAGAGTCTGGTGATAAGGTTTGGCTGTGTCCCCACCCAAATTTCATCTTGAATTGTTTTTCCTATAATCCCCGTGTATCATGGGAGACACTTGGTGGGAAGTAATACAATCATGAGGCGGTGGGGGGGAGGTTTCCCATGCTATTCTTGTGACAGTGAAGAAGTCTCAGGAAATCTGATGGTTTTACAAAGAGTAGTTCCCCTGCACATGCTCTCTTGCCTGCTGCCATCTAAGACATGACTTTGTTCCTCCTTTGCCTTCAGCCATGGTGATGAGGCCTCGCCAGCCATGTGGAACTGTGAGTTCATTAAATCTCTTTTTGTTTATAAATTGCCCAGTCTTGGGTATATCTTTATTAGCAGCATGAGAATGGACTAATACACCTGGCTTTGTAGATATATACTGCAGCATATGGAGAGTGACCATATACTTTATCACAGAAACCTAGGCATAGTTAAGAGTGCAGAAAGTATATTAATTCCATAAGCAATGGATGCCAACTAGGACTATCTAGAGGCAGTTTGTCTAAATATAGATGAATGCAGTGGATACAGAGTATGAAATTAAGGTTTCATGCTGCAGAAATTCATTTAAAAAGCAAGTATGGAATTCTTGTTTGTTATTCTCTCTTTGAAACTATTTGTACTAGGCTAAATCATGGCCCCCAAAAATATCAGGTCCTAATCCTTGGAACCTGTAAATATTACCTTACATGACAAAGATGATTTTGCAGAAATGATTAAATTAAGAATTTTGAGATGGATAGATTATTCTGGATTATTTAGGTGGGTCCTAAATTCAATAACATGTATCCTTATACAAGGAAAACTTGACTGCATACAGAGAAGACAGCGTGCAGATGGAGTAGAGATAATTTGAAGACACTGGCCATGAATATTGGAGTTATGTAGTCATAAACTAAGGAATTCTGGCAGCCATCAGTGCTGAAGGAGGCAAAGAAGAGATTCTCCAGAGGTAGTTCAACTCTGCCGATTTGGGTCCAGTGATACTGATTTGACAATTCTGACCTCCAGAACTTTAAAAAAAAATTTTTAATTGCTTTAAGCCATCAAACTTCTGGTACTTTGTTACAACAGCTATAAGAAACTAGTACACTTGTTTAATTCTTTTTTCTTTAGTAATGATTTCTGAAAATAAAATATTTTTTAAAACTTTTAACAAATAAGCAATGCAAAAGCACACCAAAGAAAAAAATGAGTTAAAAAAAATCACTGTAAAGTTCACCTCCCAAGGAGGAGAAAAAACAGCACTACCATTTCCTGAACACAATTTCTGCTGTCTTTTTACTTATTAAGAATAAACACATAAATAGAAAGATATTCTAAACCTAATTCAATGAAATCGCAATATGTATATTTTTTAAAAGAATTTAAAAATTCACTTTAGCGTGACAAAAAAAAATGAAAATTTAAAAAGAACTGTTGAACTGCAAATAAATCCTTCTTAATAACAAGGAAGTTGAGCTTTCTTTCTTTCTTTTTCTTTTCTTTGTTCCTTCCTTCCTTTTTTTTAAGAGATGGAATCTCACTATGTTGCCCAGGCTGGTTTCAAACTCTGGGGCTCAAGTGATCCTCCGACCTCAGCCACCCAAAGTGCTGAGATCATAGGCATGAACGACTCCATCCAGTCAGAAGTTGAGTTTCTATTTCCAAACTCTTCTGTCTCTACAAGATTACATGCCCCAATCCTCTTCAGACGTAACCTAAGTTCAATGTCAGTTTAACTTTGGTTAAAGAGAAGGTTGGCCTTCAAGTGAAATAGGACAGTCAATGTGGTGATGAGGCTGAAGGAACACAAAAGATACTCCTCCTGACAAACACGTCCCTGTGGTCCAAGTATGGGATCAGTAATTTTTATCTTCAGACACTAGTTTAGGGAAAGGCCCCTGATTACATGGAGAAATAATATTTGGAAGGCTGATGGTATAGTGAGAAGTCATCTATGAAGGCAAGAGAGCAAGGTGTTTCATCCAGACTTGCTACTATCTGTTACTTATGATTTTTTAAATCCAGGTTGCTCTGCATTCACTTAGGGATTGAAGATCAAATGGGAGAGATTATTTAAAATCTTCAAAAACTATAACTCTAAGGTATGGTTACATCAGTAGCCCTTGCAGCCATTCTGCATTTAGAACCTTGACCCAGGAGCAAAGAACAAGCAGAAAGTTACAGTGAGATGAGTAATACGTCTATGACCTTGACTCAGTTTCTTAAACTTCCTGAGTCTCAATTTCCACATCCTTAAAATGGGGAAAATAATAATACTCATCTCATAGATGAGTGTGAGTACTAAATGATGCATTCTCTAAAATGATTATAATATGGATTCTAGGTCATCATGAACATTTTATAAGTGACAACTGACAAAACCAAACCAAACCAATTTTCAGGAAAAGAGTTTGTCAGGGAAACTGCAGGAAAGCACTTTCTGGGATAGACAGGCCTCAATAGCACATGGTAATAAGACCCAAGGCCATGGTATCCCTAGAATAGCATGATGGCAGCCCAGAATGGAAGCAGGCAGAGAAAGCCCCCCTCTTCATGCCAGATTTGTACCTTACTTGGCTCTGCTAATCAGGGTTTATACTTAACACCAGCAAATGCAGACTCTACAAAACACTTTATGAGAGAGGAGAAGCATGGTGGCTAAGAATACAAGACATGAATTCAGCCATTGGCTCTATCATGAACAGAATGTATGATCACGGGCCAGTTACTTAACTTCTGTTTCTTCATCTGTCAAATGGGAATAATAATCCACTTCATAAAAATTTGAGAGGATTGTGTTTGTGATATGTGCCCCACAGGCCCTGTTATAAAAATAGATACTTTAGAAATTGAAGCTACTTTTATGACTAATTTTACCACAGCCCATCTTTTAGGAGGTTAAAGCATAGCTAGAGAGAATAATCAAAATGAAATAAATATGCAACAACAAAACCTGGGAAACATTAAGAGCTAACGTCAGGGATTCCCTTCATTAATATGCATTAACTATGTATTGGAGTAGTAACTCTGTATCACTACGTGTCAGCTATTGTGATATCTGCTGCAGAAATAGCAGTGAATAGAATGATGACAGTCCCAGCTCCAAAGCATTTACAATACAGGGGTGCTGTTGACATAGCAGTTTATTGTATGGGCAGTCCCACTTCTTCTACTGCTTCCCAAAATTAGGAGGAAGAAAGTTTCCTCTACATGTTCACTGCCTATTTACCATCCTGCTTCTAGCTATGATAAAATAGAGACACTTGCAGAAATTTTTGTTAATATCCAGATCTAAATTTGCAGAGTCAAAGGCTGCAGCCCTGGAGGCTGAATTGCATTCATGAATATGTAGTAGTAGGATACTGCCTTACCAAGGTGACAGCATCTAAGAGTCAATATATATTGTAGTGGTTATTTGGTGTTAGACTAGGCCTGAGAGGTAAACTTTGAAATAAAGGGATACTGGATGAGAAGAAAACCATTATTCAGCAAGGACCTACCCTGAGTCAGAGGCCAGATGCTGTGAAATGCTATAGGTAGTTTAATAAACTGGTACAAGGTGCTTGGTGATTTTCCTCCTATCACAAATGAAGAGCCGGAGGCTCAGAAATGTTAAGTGATTTACCCAAAACCACAAAGCCAATGAGGGACAGATGAAAATTTCAAAGCCTGGTCTGCTTGCCTCCAGTTCATTCCAGCTTATCACAGAGCCTCAGCAGATATCCTGGCACAGGCTCTGTCCCTAACTTGTAGCCACTATGGATGAATCATTCATTCCCTCTTGGTCTTTGTGAATAAGTGAGCGGTTTGGACTAGAGGATTTCTGAGTTATTTTCATGTTATCTTTTTTACTTTCTGGCTTGCACTTAAGCATGAATATCAAAGGCAGAGCTGGGAGCAACTAAAGGAGGGTATGCTACTTCTAAAAGGACATCCTTCTCAGAGTGAGCCTGACACCCAAGGTGCCTGCAGATGATACCCTCCTTTATCCAGGACATTTTGGTTGTCCTCTAGCCTGGAAGTTAATGCCTGGCCCTGCAGTGGTCTCTATATACTAGAGACCATTCTGATTGCAACTTAAAGCAGTGCCCTGTCACATAAACAGACCCAATATCCGTAGTTACAAACTGAGACTTAACTTAGCAACTTAAAGGCCAGGTGTGGTGGCTCATGCCTGTAATCCCAGCACTTTGGGAGGCCAAGGTGGGTGGATCACCTGAGGTTGAGAGTTCAAGACCAGCCTGACCAACATGGAGAAACTCTATCTCTACTAAAAATAGAAAATTAGCTGGGCATGGTGGTGCATGCCTGTAATCCCAGCTGCTCAGGAGGCTGAGGCAGGAGAATCGCTTGAACCCAAGAGGAAGAGGTTGCAGTGAGCCGAGATCATGCCACTACAATCCAGCTTGGGCAACAAGAGCGAAACTCCATCTCAAAAAAAAAAAAAACCTTAAAAGCGTCATCTAACTTTGTTGAGCTTCAGTCTCCTTGGCTGTAAAATGGGGATGACACCTGTTTTCCTCATTTGGATCTCTTAGATTTTATATAAAATTCAGACATGAAAATACTTTGAAAAAGATAAAATGGTCACAGCAGGGAAGTCAGATGTTTGTAACTAAAAAAGAATACAAATATATTTAGTTATATTAAATGATTATTTAATGATTATATTATATCATATATATCATTATATTTAATAATTATATCATTAAATAATCATATTTATATTTAATCATAATATATTAAATATTGTGTCCAATATCAGAATACAAATATATGTAAATTTACATATAAAATTATATTAAATTTGATCATTTATATTTGCTCATATTAACATTCTGTCTATATTTTTTAATACAACTGTAATTTTAAAGACAAAGACCACATTTTCTGGCAAATCGATTTATATATACACTAGTGTTCTTCGGTGTGATACAGAAATATAAGTCAGAAAACCTGGGGGCACTTTCTAACAGAAGCAGATAGCTGTGCTATGAACAAGTCTAATTGATTCAGAATTTCTAAGAGTAAGACCTATAGATCTACTTTTTTTTTTTTTTTGAGATGAATTCTCTCTCTTGTCACCCATGCTGGAATGCAAGGGCACAATCTCAGCTCACTGCAACCTCTGCTTCTGGGTTCAAGTGATTCTCCTGCCTCAACCTCCCAAGTAGCTGGGATTACAGGTGCCTGCCACCATACCTGGCTAATTTTTGTATTTTTAGTAGAGACAAAGTTTCACCATGTTGGCCAGGCTGGTCTTGAACTCGTGACCTCAGGGGGTGATCCACCTGCCTCGGTCTCCCAAAGTGCTGGGATTATAGGCATGAGCCATCGCACCAGGCCCTATATCTACATTTTTACTAATTATTGCATTCCCCAGCTGATTCCCATCTAGGTGGTCTTCAGGATTCTGGATTCTGGAGGTAGAGAGTCAGCTAATGCTTCTGATGGAGAAGATCAACAATGAAATATTTAACGTCACTTGGGCTTAACCCAGCAGATTATTATGGGTGGGTATCAACGGCTGTGGCAGGGGAGGATGGACATTCTGTGTGTTTTAAGACATGGGAGTCACAGTTTGTCAGGGTGCCATAGAATCTTGCCTGGGAAAAGCATTTCTGTTACTCCATGCCTACAGAACCAAAAGTATTCCAAGAGGTAAGACTGAACACGTGGACTAGAATCAATAATCCTAATGCTCTGAAAACCTCAGACCATCCATCAGGCTATCTCAAAACTATAATGGCTAAAAATATGACCTCTGGAATAAGAACAGCTGGGACTGAATCCCAATTCTAATAACAATCAACTGTGTTACTGAGAAAGTTAGCCTCACTCATCTTATCTATCAAATAGGGATAATATTAGTACCCAGGTTGCATAGTTCATGTAAACACTACATGAGATGAAATATTCTTAATGCAGTACCTGGCATAGATTGAGGGCTCAGTAAATGCCTGTCACCTAGGAAAATAGATCACCTGAGTCACATATTTGTTTCCCAGACACATTTTGAAAAATTGCCAAGTAAACCATTATAATATCTTGGATGAATGTTAAACATATACACAAATGCCCATGCTTGAATTAAGATAATATCTGGAAATGGTTGAAGAAGCCATGACTCCAAGGTTCCAGCTGGGATAATGCAAAAAAATAAAGACACTCCCCATGAACTCATGGTAGTGTTCCTGTCTCCCTCTATTGCAACCAAACAAAACATCCTAATCATGGTTGCCCAATTCTTGACCTATCAAAAGCAAAAAGATTATTCTATATCTCCTGATTTACGTAAGAGCCATCATCATCAACCACATAGAGATTTTTACCATAGTCCAGGATTAAGTTTTTCATATTATAAAAAAATTCAGTATTTAGTTTCCACTGGAAGCCTTGTGAGATAGTTATTGACATCTCCATTGCATAGGTGAAGCACTTAGAATGGCTCAGTCTTTTTCCACATTGCAAGATCGCGTACAGCGGGAGCTATGCCTTACTTTCTTCGACCACCCTCTGGGAGCTAGTGAAACCCTTGCAGATGGATAGTACCTAATTAGTACGGATGGTGCTGTGATAATGCTCAGCAGCTGCTCCTGCAAGATTATAGCTGTGGCTTTCTATTCCTTATGCTAGCAGCTGGAGCAGGCAGCTTCCTTCAGTGTTTAATTCCAGTGACTGTTCTGTGAAGTCCTGAAGGTTTCTCTCCTAACATAATACTTTTCAAAAGTGATCAGGTATCTCTGAACCCAGACTGTTCCATATACTTGCTTCCAGAAAGTAAGTAAAGCATTGTCCTGTGCAAACCTGCTAGTAATGAATGTTGTGTGCAAATGGTCTTTGAATTCACAGTTGCTCTCCTCCCATCAGATGCCTTCTGTTCCCCAAAGCAGACAGATGCCCATGAGTCCACTTTGTAGGTGAGCACTTATGCCATGAACGTCTTTTCCCACACTCAAGAAGAGAGAAGAAATTCACACATATTCTCACAGTTTCCAAACTCAGGTGACAGACTTAGCCACAAACCCAAATATTCCTCAAAATTCCCCAATAGTATTCACAGAGGACTGTATGCAAATCAAATTCGGAAGATGCTTTATTGCAACTATAATTTTATTCGATATCCAAACTAAATTCTAACAGTGACTCTGAGTTTATGCTGGGACTGTGGAGAGAGCAGGGAAGGGGTTGGGGAGAGCATTGGGGAAAATCGACCTATATATTTCTATGTGGTCCAAGGACCATCACATTGTAAATACATGGGTGATTTGGGTAAAGTCTAAATTAAATATAACTCTCTAATGATTGGATTTTATTGGTGATCATCTCACCTGCCAGGAAAAAGAGACGATACAGACTTGTGATATATAAATCCCACCCTCCCCAAATAAGAAGGTAGGATGATTCACAAAGAAGATATGTAGTCTAAGCGCAATAATTATGCACTGTTCAAATTCCAAAAAACCACCCTCCCAGCTTAGCGATGATATATCCCAGGGATACTTAAGATCAAATCTATGGCTGTGCCAAATGATATCTATAAAAACCCCTGTGTTTAAGTTGGAAAACAACAAGCGTTTTTTTGTTTGTTGTTTTTCTGTTGTAAATGTTACAAAACCTATCTAGAATCAGCTTAATCAAAAACATTTTATTTACAGATTGACTTCTGTAACTGATAAATTTGTTTTTGACAGGACTGGGTTCAGAGGCTGAAGTGACATTTAAGGGTTTATTATTCTCCATGTCTCAGACAAGATGTCTCCATGTGATAGACCCTAAAATCTTAGACTTTGTGCTTTGAGTTCAGTAAAAGAGGGGTTCTTTCTTCCTAAAATCTCTCAATTGGGCCAATTGAAGTAAAGCCTTCATTCCTAAAACAATCACTGAAACTAGAACAAGTGAGTATCCCTTACCTGCCCTTCCAAATCACCAGGACTGTGAATGGGATGAGGATGTTTCCCCAACAAAAAAGTTTACTTAGTGTTACCAGAAGTGTGGATGAATCTTACACAGACAAAAACAACAGATTTCATTATAGTTACTAAGTGTTTTTTCCTTGAGAAAAATATCAAAAACTTGTACCGTATTCTCAATGTGGTCACGAACCTCTGAAGTTGTTAACATCTCATAGAAGCCTGTAGTTCTTTGCATACCATGGAGGTAGTTGTGAGATGGAAGAGAAGAGTTCTAAACAAAGAGTAAAAAGGCAGAGGTTCTTGCTCCTGTATCTTCTAACAAATTCTTAAGAATTTCTCTTTTCTCATCTGTGTTCACAAAAGGCAAAATAATAACACCGATGATTCTACTAAACTTCTGCTTTCATAATATTCTTTACACGTGTAATCACTTTTTCAATGTTGTCTTCCAATTGGACCAAAGATATAAAACAAAAATTAAATGTTAGATACATAAGGAAGTTTAGAATTTCTTGAATTCTCGACCTTAAGTGATCCACCCGCCTTGGCCTCCCAAAGTGCTGGGATTATAGGCGTGAGCCACCACGTCCGGCTAGAATTTCTAATAGTCAAATTAATACAATACAAAACAGTAAAATTAATTTTAATTATGAATGTATTTGGGCAAATCTATTCGAAACATTGTATCAAATCAACAAAATAATTAGTAAGTTATTTTACAACCTTTACTGATATATAATTTAAATAACATAAAGTTCATCTATATACAGTATAAAATTCAATTTTTTTTTTACTAAATTTGCAAAGTTGTTCAAGTATCACCATAATCTAATCTTAGAATATTTTCTTCAATCTGAAAAGAAACCATGTATCCATTAAATTAACAATCAGTCCTCACCCCACCCCTCCAGAACTTGGCAGCTCCTAATCCACTTCCTGCCTTTAAGATTTTGCCTACTCTGGATATTTCATATGATGAATTTAGAGACTGAAGACACAGAAGAACAATAGATAGTCTATATGTCAAAAAATAGAACCCTGGCCTGCAGCCTGCAGCAACTGGCCCAGGATGTCAACCTATTACCTTCAGTAATCAGTCTAGAAAATCAGACAATAAACCCTTAACAATAGGCCTAAAATTGCTAGGACTTGATTAGTAACTGACAGGCTTTCCTACTTCTTGCTCCTGTTTCCAAGTTAAGACCAATTTGAGAATGTCAAACATACAACCTAATCAATTACTTAGGACTCTACTTATAGTTATCCTACCTTCAGCTTCCCATGTCAACATCCTCCAATCAGTACTTACCTGCGTTCCCTTTTTTTCCCATTATAAAGCTTTCAACTCTTCTGCCTGAGAGTCTCTGATAAATTCAAGTGATTGTGGCTGCTTTCCTTGCTACAGCAATCTCTGAATAAATAGCCTTTGCCTGTTCTCATTTGTATAATCTTCATTAATTTCACACAGAATCATACATTAAGTTCCCTTTTGTGTTTGTATTCTTTAACATAGCATGTTTTCAAGGATCATTCATGTTGTAACATGTATCAGTAATTCATTCCTTGTCATGGCAGAACAAAATCCCATTGTAGTGATATACCACATTTCATTTATCCATCCACTCATCAGTTCATGGATATGTGGGTTATTTCCATTTTGGGGGTTGTTATGAATAACACTTCTATGAATATTTGTGTGTAATTTTTTTGTATGGACATATGTTTTCATTCCTCTTGAATATATATCAAAGGATAGAGTTTCAGGGTCATATAACAAACATTACATTTGACATTTTAAGGAACTTACAAATTATTTTCCAAAGTTGCTACACAATTCTACCAGCAATGTATGAGAATTCCAATATCTCTACATCTTTGCCAAAACTTGTCGTTATCTGCCTTTTTAAAATTTTAGCCATCGTTGTAGGTGTGAAGTGATATATCACTGTGGCTTTTATTTGTATTTTCCTAATAACTAATAATATTGAGCATGTTGTCATGTGCTTTGTGGTCATTTGTATATCTTCTATGGAAGTATGTATTTTCAAATCCAATGTCCATTTTTAAATTGAATTAAATTTTAAATATCTTTTCATTATTGAGTGATAAATGTTATTTATTCTACATATAAGTCCTGTATAAGGTATACGATTTGCAAATATTTTCTCACATTCAGTGGATTTCTTTTTACATCATCGATAAAGATAGAAGAAAAATAATTCGAAGTAAATTCTTTTTTTTTTTGTATTCTATTATTTTTTACCCATAGGCTCAAATTATTGGGGAAAAAAATCTGTGTACTGAAGGCAATATAAGAAAATCTGTAGTCTAATTTCAGCTCTTCTATTATCTTAGGGATGGCCCTATATCTCAACTTCTCTGAGCTTCTACATTTTTTCAACTGTAAAATACAGCGTCAGAAATGGGTAATCTTCCAAATCCCACCTGGATACAAATTATGTAGGTTTGATATACAGTAGTGTGATCACCTAACTTGTTCTAGCCTAACTGACTCCATCTTAGCTGTAAGCTCCAGCTTAGTTTCTCCCTCCCTGCCACAGCCCCCACAGGTGCATTACTGAGTCACACTGTACTCAGAGCCTTGAACCATTGAGGTTTGGGTAATGCTGTGCTCAGTACCTGTAACCATTGTAACTACATCCTACTTGGCAAGCACACCTGCTATTGTGAATACCCCTCCTGGTGATTGATTGTATGGAAAGTGCCCCCTGCTACTCCCCTTAATGACTGTATGGAAATACTTTTAGTAACCAGCAACTATGGGAACCTCCTGCCTCCTGGTTACCAGCCTCCTCCTATTTACTTGCTTGTTCTGCTTCTGTAAAATTTTGCTTCAGCTAGGCTCCCCCTCCCCTACCTAAATCAAGGTATAAAGGGGAATCAAGCTCCTTCCTCGGGGCCAAGAGAATTTTGAGCATTAGCCATCTCTCGGTCGCCAGCAAATAAAGGACTCTTAATTTAAAACTCAGAGAGTGGCGCTTTCCTTCTGGCTCGCTCAGTTATAACAGTAGGAGAATGTATATTTCTTAAAATATAGCCATTTTATACACTAATTTTTTCATGTAAAAATATAATTGCTTTAGGGCAATAGATCATGAAGGTGAGCTCTGTTTCCTGGTATTGCATGCTTCCCACCTTTTCACTTCCTGTTCACCCTCTTATTCATTCACATATTATGGAACATTTGCTCTCTGTGTGTCAGCTCTATAGGTGAAAAAATAAATCAGATTTCTCTATATCTCTGCCTTAATATCTCTAATAAGGGACCACACTCTGGTGCCCTAGTATCTCCCCTTGTAGAAGTTCAAAATCTAATTGTTATACATAGTTAATAAGATAAATCATTTCCTGATCTTGCATGCCCTGTAACATATGATGTGAATGACAGAAACTGCCTAAAGTATAAAGCTTTGAAAATAGAATTTCAAACATAATAAGTTAATCAAATGCACATTGGAGAAAGGCTATTCTATCTTATGATTTTTTTTCCACAATGGAGTAATTGGCTATGTTTGCTTTTCTGAAAACTTTCACAGCCCTCAACCATATATTAATGCCACCCATGCTAAATTGGCTTCCATGATTTATTAGACTTGGATATGAGGGGAAAGTCATTCTTCAGACAATATACTTTATACCACAGGTACTACCACTTTCACAAGCTTGTACATTGGTTCAAGTCCATTAATAAAACCATGATCAAGTAAAAAGGCCTCAGGAATAAACACAACAGGAGCAAAGATCTAGGTGATGATTTACACTCATTTCTTATATATTTTTCATCACGTTGTAGGATTTTTACCTTATGCAAAAAGTTGATGGTTTTATAATAGAGTTTTCTTTTTAAATCTTTTCATTTCTGCATAAAAACTGCTAATTTTTATCACAGGCTCTCATGTAATTGCTTGACAACACTCATTCCTAAATTTTAAAGCTTACTTCAATAATGCTTGGTTAATTATATGGGCACCTAGTGGCAAGCAGAAGACACAAATTATTAATTGCACAAAATGAAACACTTAAATGCTTATCACTCTTTAAAAAATCTTATTTTAAAATGTGCATAATACTTATTTTATTCCTATTGTTGAAGAAATTGGCTTCATACTATTGTCCTAGCTATTCAAAACAATAATTAAGTTTTCTGTTCTTGTAGATCTAGATCCAAACCCCATCACCACCATTTGCAATTTTGAACTTTGGTTCAAGTTAGTTGAATTATTTAAGCCTCAGTGTCCTCATCTCTAAAATGGAGTGTTAGTAGTACTAACTTCATAGAGCTGTGGTGAAGCGTCTTTGAGATGTACCTTGAGGTGCTGTATAAAACAGATCTAATACAAATGCCACAAAAGCTTGTAGAGCACTTAAGAACAAGGTTGTTATATATCACGTTCTTATAAAATTCGATATGAATATTTGTGTTCTTGCTCTCCCCATTATACCTGTGAAAGCAAAGGGGATACCTTTGGTTCTAAAAGTGATCCAAATGAAAGATAGGGGGAATCCTTTAAGATATAATATAATCTGCTATCTAGGTCCTTCTCTCTAATCAGTCTCATGCGTAAGTAGCTTTCCTGCATTCCTGGAATCTCTTCTCACACCTCTAGCCAACAGTTGCATTGCTTTCCAACCCACCTTCCTTCTTTCCTGTTAACTTGACAATCTTATTCTGTCTTCTTTCCATCCTGTCTGTGGTCCAATCAAATACAGCCTCTATCCATCAACGTTACATATCCCCCTAAATCCTACATGATGTAGTTTTAAAAATATTTATCTCATCAAAACTATAAATACTGGACTGAAAAATGAAACTTGGGAGTGACTGCATCATAAGTATTACTCTATTTTCCACCTGAGATTAGAGATGCATGTCCTGCCTCTAAAGCAGTGTTTGCATCATTTTTAGACTCAAAATGGAGAACTGACTCACATGGTCCAGAGAGAAAAGAGTTGATATACTAGAACTAGATCCTTTTTAGCATAACAATAGTTGCAGCAGAGGTGTGCTGGAGAAAAAAAAAAAAGTCCTTTTCACGAGCAAAATGGACCAAAACACATAATGTTAACATAAAGATGCAAACAATTTAATTTTGCAATGGAGAAATAAAAAATGATTAAAAATTAGAAAATTATTACAATCAGATTGTGTATTGTTGCCATAGAAATACATTTCCCCAACTCTAGCGTAGAGCTCCACTCTAATTTAGAATCCATTGTTTCCGAAGAAAACCTCTGATCGCTTTGGGGTGGGTTACATTTGTTCTTCACAATGTTGAGTATGTATAAAATATAATAAAAACAATACATAGTAATTCAACTAATCTCAAAGTCATCAGAAAAAACATGAGAGGCTGATTAATCCTACCTTTTACTTCTGCAAATGATGACCCCAAAGTTATTCCACTATTATCCTCCCTTTTGAATATATCACAATATGTTAGAAAGAATGATCAGGACTTTTGACACTGGACTTCAATCATCTGCTTCAACAGGTTTAGCAATTACCAGTTTCTATGCTTCTGTGACTTGATTCTGGCCTAAATCATCCTCTTTCTGCCTTTATGAAAGTAACCAATGCATAGATAAAGTCAATTTCTCTTTCATAAAGATGTACCTAGCATCTCTAGTGCTGACACCTTTTTCTCTATACAAACCCTTCTCTCTACCTGAAGCCATTTGTCATCATTTTTTAATCCTTCCCACAGGAGAGTGCTATAATTGTAATATATCTAAAAGTTTCTAGAAATCCTATTTCCTAAATTTTTGAAATTCTGAATTCTAATGAATGATTTAAAGCCAGATCTATTTTAAATTAAGTGCTCCCTTCATCAGTTTTCCTTATCAAGAAGGGTATCTATTTTGTCTGTACAGATGCTTCTCTCTTTCTTACCAGCTGGATAGAAATGGTAGCCCTGTGGCCACACTATTCTACAGGAAGTAACAGTATCATCTGTTACTTAACAGGCTTCACTAACACATACCCCATTCTTGCAGGAATGCTATTCCAATGAAATAATAAAGCAAGAAATGCCTGGCGTGCCTGGGTGCTGTATTAAAATGTCAACTCTGACCTTTGAAGATTAGAACAGCCAAAGAGAGTCATGATTAATTGCTTCCCCAGGCTTCATGGGTAAAGAGACACATTTATAAATTATAACTTAACAGGATGAAGAGGGGAAGGTAGGTAGTTACTAGACAGGATATGGGAAAGGTACAAACCCAGTGCTTCAGTCTCTTGTCTATTAGTAAACTATGACAGTTTTAAAAGCTGATTAGAATATGGTTTGGCTGATCATTCATAACTTTTTGCCACATTAATTTATTATTTAATTTGTTAATTTAATATTTTCTCAGGTACATTAGTTATATATCATCTAAGAGGTTTCAGGAAGAGAAAAGCTAGGCAAGGGTCCAGATAATTCAACACATACTTTTTGTCTCCACTGAAAATCTGGTAAACATCTCTTCCCATCTATGTCCCAGAGAAGGCTCACAGGACAATGATATTGTTCGGAGCTTTGTCCCCACTCAAATCTTATGTTGAAATGTAATCCCCAGTGCTGGAGGTGGGGCCTGGTGGGAATCAACTGAATCCTGGGGGTGGAGTTTTCATGAATGGTTTAGCAACATCCCCTCTTGGTACTGTATAGTGAATTCTCATAAGATCTGGTTGTTTAAAACTGTGTAGTACCTCCCCCATCTCTCTCTTCCTCCTGCTCCTGGCCGTGTGAACTGTCGGCTCCCCTTTAACCTTCTGCCATGATTGAAACTTTCCCAAGGCCTCCCCAGAACATGAGCAGATGCCAGCATCATATTTTCTGTACAGCCTTTGGAATGCTGTGCCAATTAAATCTGTTTTCCTTATAAATTATCCAGTCTATATTTTTTAATAGCAGTACAAGAATATACTAATACTAATATATAATACTAATATAGAGAATTGGTACTGAAAAGTGGGGCATTGCTATAAAGGAACATAAAAATGTGGAAGCAACTATGGAACTGGGTAATGAGCAGACATTGGAAGAGTTTGGAGGGCTCAGAAGCAGACAGGAAGATGAGGGATAATTTGGAACACCCTAGAGACCTGCTAAATTGTTGTGACCAAAATGCTGATAGTGATATGGATTGTGAAGATCAGGCTGGGAAGTCTTAGATGGAAATGTGGAACTTACTGGGAACCAGGGTAAAGGTCAGTTTTGCTGTTTTAGCAAAGAGCCTCCCTGCATTGTACCCTGACTCTAGGGATTTGTGGAAATTTGAACTTGAGAATGATAATTTATGGAATCTGGCAGGAGAAATTTCTAAGCAGCTAAGCATTCAAGATGTAACCTGGCTGCTTCTAACAAGCTACACTCATATGCATGAGAAAAGAAATGACATAAAACTATAACTTGTAATTAACGGGGAAGCATGGTGTAAAAGTTTGAAAAATTTGCAGCCTAGTCATGTGGTAGAAAAGAAAAAAACATTTTCAGGGGAGCAATTCAAATCAGCAGCAGAAATTTGCATAAGTAGAGAGGAGCCAAGTACTGATAACCAAGACAATGAGGGAAAGGATTCTAAGGCATTTCAGAGAACTTGGCAGCCACCCCTCCCATCACAAGCCTGAAGACCTAGTAGGGAAGAATGGTTCTGTGAGCCAGACCCAGGGCTCAGCTGCCCTGCACAAGCTCCGGACACTGTTCACTGCATCTCAGCTGCTCCAGCCATGGCTCAAAGGGCCTCAGACACAGCTCTGGTCACTGCATCAGAGGATACGAACCATATACTTTGGTGGCTTCCACATGGTTTTAAGCCTGTGGATGCACAGAGTGCAACAGTTGAAGATTGGGAGCCTCCACCTAAATTTCAGAGGATGCATGGAAATACCTGGATATCTAGGCAAAGCCTGCTGTGGGAGCAGCGCTCTCACGGAGAACCTCTACTAGGGCAATGTGGAGGAGAAATGCAGACTTGAAGCCCCCACACAGAATCCCCACTAGGGCACTGCCTAGTGGAGCTGTGAGAAGAGGGTCACCATACTCCAGACCCACATACTCCAGCATTGTAGATCTACATACTCCAGAATTGTAGATCTACCAACAGCTTGGCGTGTGCCCCTGGAAAAGCCACAGGCACTCAACACCAGCCTGTGAGAGCAGCCTTGGGGGATGAACCCTGCAGAGCCACAGGGACAGAGCTGTCCAAGGCTTTGGGGGCCCACCCCTTGCTCCAGTATGTGAGATGTAGAGTGAAGAGAGATTATTTTGGAGCTTTAAGATTTAATTACTGCCCTGCTGAGTTTTGGACTTGTGTGTGGCCTGTAGCTCCTGTTTTTGTTTATTTTTCTTTTTCTTTTTTCTTTTTTTCGTCCAATGTCTCCCTTTTGGAATAGTAGTATTCACCATGAAAATTCTCCCATAGTCTAAGTGGAGGAAGTCTCAGACAGAAATGAGAAACTTATTGGGAACTGGAGTCACTTTTGCTATGCTTTAGCAAACAGCTTGGCTGCATTGTGCCCATACCCCCATTGTATCTTGGAAGTAACTAACTTCTTTTTTATTTAACAAGCTCATAAGCAGAAGGGACTAGTCTTGTCTCAGATGACACTTTCGACTTCAAACTTCTGAGTTAAGACTTTGGGAAACTGTGAGGACATAAGATTTGGGAGGGGCTGGTGGCAAAATATGGTTTGGATCTCTGTCCCCACCCAAACCTCATGTAGAAATATAATCCTCAGTGCTGGAGGTGGGACCAGGAGGGAGGTGATTACATCATCGGGGTGGAGTTCTCATGAATCGCTTAATACCATCCCCGCTTGGTACTATATAGTGAGTCTACACAAGATATAGTATTTAAAAGTGTGTAGCACCTGCCTCTTTTCTTCTCCTGCTCCTGACCATGTGAAGTGCTAGCTCTCCCTTTACCTTTTCCATAATAGAAAGCTCCTGAGGCCTCCCCAGAAGACAAGCAGATGCCAGCAACATGCTTCCTGTACAGCCTGCAGAACTGTGAGCCAATTACATCTCTTTTGTTTATAAATTACCCACTGTCAGGTATTTCTTTATAGCAGTGTGAGAACAGACTAGTACAGACAATGCAGATGCTTGTGGCTATGTCTAACACCTCTCTTCCAACACTGTGTGATGGACAGGTGACAACATCATGGTCCTTGGCATGATGCTCTTGAGGTATAAAAATGGGGTTAAAATAATCAAAGTGATCAAGTACTACTTAGAAAATATTGCAGCACTAACAGATTTCAGTGCCTTGTGAGAGGTATCCAGATTCAATTTCATTGTCCATTTACTCCCTACACATAACACACACACACACACACGCACACACACACAGCATGAGAGAGAGGAAAAGAAAGAGAGAGCATGCTGGAAGCTCCTAGAGGGTAGAGATGGTATCTTCTTTCTTAACTCTTAGTACAAAAATAATAAAAGCTTTTCATGCACTTGATAAATGAACTTAAATTCCCACAAATATCTTAATTTGAATATTTTGTTGATTTTTTAAAAACATAGTTTTGATTAGTTTATCTTCTTATATGCCCAAATTCTGCTAATGTGTCTCCACTTTCCACATACTCCTAATTCAAGGGTATTCACAATCTGGCCCAAATCCCCTTAATAGGTCCATCTCTCCTTCTTCTTACTTACAAATTCCACACTCCTTTCTAACCAGCCTTGCCACTGCTCCTCATCAGTGCCCTGACTTCTGTATATTCTTACACAGCATTTCTTTTCCTGAATCCCCGTTCCTGAATCCCCATCCCACTTCCAATCTCAACTTTTAAAGACATTCATTTCCCTATGAAGGTTTTCCTGATTAACTTCCATTTTCATCTTATGTGATTTTCATCTTATGTCTTCTTTGAGGCCCCATAGTACTTTACATGCTTTTGAGAGTGGTATCGCATGTGAGTTTTTAAAAATAAGTATTGATCTATTGCTTGGGTCCCAAGTTAAAGTGTAAGAACCTTGAAGGAGGATTATGACTTGGATGCCTCTTTATACCCTGCAATGCCAGTCTCAGTGCCTTATATATCATCAGTATGCAATATATACTTTTAAATAAGCTGTACCAGAGAAATAAACATGAAATCCTAAGCCCACCATCCAATGGACCACGCCCCCTCTTGACCAAGGGGATGTTAGAGAAATCTTGGAAGCTGAGTTCCTGGCCATGATGGGATGGAAGGTTACACACACCATGTTATATCCCCTCTCTCGGGCAATAGCCATTAGGCTTTCTTTCCTAAGGGTTAAACAAAAGCCTTTTGGAAAGACTCCACTACTGATAGCGACCAAATGACTCCACTACTGATAACAACCAGGTGCCTGACACCTTTCTGAGGGTTTCCACAAAACAACTGACTAGCATTCCTTCCTGAGACCACCAACCTACCATAGTGGTTCTGGCCAGTCTATGGAGGATGTGCAAGGGAAGGTTTTTGTGTCCTCTGATTCCAGAGGGTTGAAAATTCTACCCTCATATAGCGCTAACAGCATTGTTTCCTCAACAAGGATCCCACGGAGAGGCATAAAGTTCAGTTGACCATATTTACGTTTCACTTCTCATAAATATTCATGGATTATCCTATAGCTTACTAAATATGTATATTCAGCCACCCCACTCAGCATAAATACCTGTTCCCTTTTTATCTCCCTTGAGTGTGCATTTCTGGTTTCTGGCTTCTGGCTAGAGGCTATGCTTCCCAGCCTGTCAGAATGGCCACTCTGCAAGCTGCAACCCTTTATGAAAAATAAAGCTATTCTTTCCAAATTTATGAACCTCCCACTTTTCAATTGACATGTCCAATTTAAAAATAGGAAAAAGTGGCTGCAATCCATTGTACATGCAAATTACAAAACTATAATGAAATATGTTTTTCATCTACTTTACTGGCAAAGACAAATTATGATCACATACATACATGCTGTCAAGTGCCGACAGAAACATTATTATACGTTGATGGAAGAAATACAAATTAGTACAATTTTTAGTTTGAACAATTTGGCAATATCTGTCAAAATGGCAAATCCACACAGCCTTTGATCTAGCAATTGCTTTTCAAGTGTTTAGCTTACAATTATACTACCACGTGTTAAACGTTAGAAACAATGCAAATGTCCACAGAAGCAGCTGGGGTAAATAAATTACACTGCATCTTTATCATGGGATGCTATTGTAGGGGCCAAGGTCCTTGGATTCCTGGAAGTCTGCTGCAGAATCACTGACATGAGGCAGACTGATTAATAGGAGAAACGTCATGCAAATTTGTTTAACATATATACACAGAAACCTTTGAAATGAAGATCCAACCCCTCAATGAGATACTAAAGTTAACATTATCATTTTACGGTTACAAAAAGAATGGGGGGTTGGCTCCTAGTAAAACAGGTTGTGTTGTGGGAAAAAAGGAAATTATGTTGAGGGGCAATATATGATTACTAGAGAGAATGAATTGACAGGAGAACAGAGATTAACTGGCAAATAGTTCTCTCTAGAATTTGAATGAGTCTTAGAGACAGCTGTTATTTTGTAAAAAGTTTTGTTCAAATGTGGTTACATTCTTGGTCTTATTTTCTGTAGTAGGTAATGAGACAATAGGAAGCAGGGGAACAATTGTTCTTTTCGGTGGGTCTGGACTTTGGGCAGAAAAAGGAACTTCAAGGAACAACTTAATCTTTTTCTTTGGAGAGACAGTGGGGGTAAGGAGGAAGGTCTGGGGACCTTGAGGTTTCTTCAG
Organism: Cacajao melanocephalus; assembly: GCA_963573385.1. Taxonomy (NCBI): domain Eukaryota; kingdom Metazoa; phylum Chordata; class Mammalia; order Primates; family Pitheciidae; genus Cacajao; species Cacajao melanocephalus. The sequence goes on along the minus strand of CAUYLG010053874.1, from coordinate 30,589 downwards.
TTCAGCATGTCAAAAAGCCATACTTTGGGGTATCTGTTTCTAAAACACAACACTACACCACTGTTTTTTAAAAAAGAAGGAAAACAAAGAACAAAAATCTTGATGAGAATCAGTTATACATTTTATGAAAGAAGTAAAAAGAATACACACAGACTCCTAGGTGCATATGTCTCTGGACCAAACTGAGGGTCAGGCTGCTATTTCTCGTGGCCCAATAACAAGATGCAGGTGAACTGGTGAGGAATAGAGTTTTTATTTTTGTGACCGGTTACAGTGAAAAGGCCTGGAAATTATCCCCAGTCCAACTCAAAATGACAAAGTTTTCCAGAGCTTATATAGCTTCTAAGCTATAAGTCTACATGTAAGTGTGCATTCCTCTAAAGACGTACATGAGCAACTGATTTTAATCTATAACTAAGTTTGAGTCCTGAAGACCTTCTTCTGGAGCCTCAGTAAGTTTACTTAATCTAAATGGGTCTAGGTGCTGGGGTGATTACCCTCATCTTGTCTCCTGCTAAATCACAAAGGTTTGGGGAGTTCCTTTAGATCTCAATAAACTTGTTTGTGGAGGCCTGGGAAGTTTCTTCAGACTCCCAGTAAAACTTGTTTAATCCTAAAAGGGTCCTGTTAAGAATTCCTTCATTATCTTGGCATGCTTCAAGGCTCAGGAAAAGCCTAGGCAAAACTCTTGAGGGGGGGTGCTCTTTGTTATATTCCAGCCTTTGTATAAGGGCACTGACTCAATCAATTTTTAATGTTTAACCTACTCAGTCAGTGCTGGGACAGTTGTAATGGAGGCCTATGTTAGTAAGATCCGGCCTGCCACACATACGTAAAATATATCTGAAAGGCTGCATAAGAAATCAATAATAAGAGTTACCTCTGGAGAGGAACGCTGAATCACTAAAGCACAGGAATGGAAGAGAGAGTGTCTTAGTTTGTTCTCACATTGCTATAAAAAACTACAAGTCTGGGTAATCTATAAAGAAAAGAGGTTTAATTGGCTTAAGGTTCCACAGGCTGTACAGGAAGCATTGCTGAGCCAACTTCAGGAAACTTACAACCATGGCAGAAGGTAAAGGAGAAGCAGGCACGTCCTACATGGCTGGAGCAGGAGGAATAGAGGGCGGGGGAAGGGGCTATACACTTCTCAACAGCCAGATCTCGTGAGAACTCAATATCACAAGAACAGCAAGGGGGAAATCCTCCAACACTGGGGATTACAAATCGACATGAGATTTCGATGGGGACACAAATCCAAACCGTATCAGAGAATTTTTATTTTACATTATTTGCTGTCAATTGAATCTTGACCATGAAAGTATATTATGTACTGAAAAATTGTAATTATCGTTAATTAAATAATATTTTACATAAACTTCTCATTCTTTGGATCCCCTTTTAGAACAAGGCTTTTTCCTCAGCAGGACCCCAAGGATGACTGGAGTGCAACACTTCAAAATGCAAGAAAAGATTGTGCTGGGGAGAATCTCTAAGGGAGTACTAAGAGTCCATTTCTTGGAATGCTCATTGTGGGGATTATTCTCACTAAATTTTTGAAGCTATTAAAGGTTCCTCTTCAGCCACCTTCCATCAGAAGAATCAGCAGAGAGCATCGTGCAGGGAGCTCCTATCTGACTGTCGATGAAACGGGTCAAACTCTGAATATATTTGAAGAGATTTATGCTGAGCCAAGTATGAGTGACCATGGCTCATGACATAGCCCTCAGGAGGTCCAGAGAACATATTCTCAAGAGGGTTGGGGTACCACTTGGTTTTATATATTTTAGAGAGGCATGAGACATCATACGCATTTAAGAAATACATTGGTTTGGTTCAGAAAGTCGGGACTATTCAAAGTGAGGGTTTCCAGGGTATAGATAAATTAAAACATTTTCTGGTTGACAGTTGGTTGAGTTTGTCTAAACACCTGTGATCCATAAAAAGGAAATGTTCAGGTTAACACAAAAGACTGTGGAGACCAAGGTTCTCTTGAAGTCTTATACCGGCTGCCCTTAGAGACAATAAATGACAAATATTTCCTTTTCAGATCTTTAAAGGGTGCTAGACTTTTAGTTAAGCTCTTTAGGACTGGGAGGGCCTAGAAGAAAAAGATCTAGCTGTGTTAATAGAGATTCTTTACAGGTGGGTATTTTCCCCCACAAAGAACAGCTTTGCAGGCCCATTTCAAGATGTGGCAGAGAAACATGTGTTGGGGCTGCAAAGTCCTTTAAACTGACTGCACCATGGACTACACCATAGTCAAGCCATGGTGACCCCTGTGACCCACATGTACACCTCCAGATGGCCTCCTGGAGCCAGAAAGTTTAAGATAACAAGAAAACCACAAAAGAAGAATAGCTAGCTCCTGCAGTGCCTAATTAACCAACTTTGTGACTTTCTACCATTGTTTCTGCCTCAACTGATAAGCCAACCTTATAACACTGAGCCCTGTAACACCCTCACCCCCTGCACTGCTTGCAAAAACCACCCTGAACAGTAACTTTGCATTGCCTACCCCCAACCTATAAAACAAGCTCCTATCCCGCCACCCTCTGCTGACTCTCTTTGTGGACTTAGCCCGCTCACACCTGAGTAAATAAATAGCCTTGTTGCTTATACAAAGCCTGTTTAAGTAGTACCTTCATTCAGAAAGCACTTAACAGGGGCAAAGTATTTTGATTTTCTTCCTTGTCTCGTAATGTTATACCAGAGTCAGATTGGAAAGTAAGTCACAACATATAGGGTTAAATAAAACCCTCCAACGATAGTTTATGGTTTGTAGCGCATGACTCCCCAGACTCCTTAGATAGGAATTTGGGCAAGATGAAAAAAAAAAAATCAGAGCTTAGTCCCCATGACAGTTGTTCTGGGTTCTTCAGATCCTATGCTTTGGCCACAGTCAGGGATGGCCAGGATTTAACTTAATAATCAGGTGATTGATTTATTTGCCTCTTTTGTATCATGAATAAACAGAATAAGTGGACTGTGGGATTGGACACCATAGAGCTCTGTAGGAACAGAAAAGTTGAGGAGTGAGCTTCTTGTCTCTGGCTGGCTGCAAACTTGGTGAAATGTCTGCTCAAATTTTGCCTTCTTTCAGGGAAGCTTCCATCAATCCCAAAGCAGTCTGGACCCTGCTCATCTCAGGGAGCCCTGTAACTGCCCAAGAGGTTCGTTTTGCCTGCTGCCCAGATAGAGCTGATTTATCAAGACAGGAATTGTAATAGAGAAAGAGTTTAATTCTTGTAGGGTCAACTGAACAGGAGACCACAGTTTTATTGTTGCTCATATCAGTCTCCCAAAAATTAGGGGACTGGGGTTTGTTAAGGCTAATTTAGTGGGCAAGGGGCCAAGGAGTAGAAAGCACTCTCTGGTCAGGTTGGAGATGAAATCATAGGAAGTTGAAGCTGTCTTCTTGCACTGAGCTGGTTCCTAGGTGAAGGCCACAAGACCAAATAAGCCAGTTTATTATCTGGGTGGTGCCAGCCGATCCAGCAAGTGCAGGGTTTTAAAAATATCTCAAGCACTAATTTTGGGTTTTACAATAGTGATGTTATCCCTTAGGGGAACCCCGGAGGTTTAGAATCTGTGGCCTCTAGCTGAATGATATCTGATCCACAATTTCTAACCTTGTGGCTAATATGTTAGTCCTACAAAGGCCGTCTGGTCCCCAGGCAGGAAGGATGTTTGTTTTGGGAAAAGGCTGTTATCATCTTAGTTTCAAAGTTAAACTACAAACTAAGCTCCTCCCATGGTTAGTTTGGCCTATGCCCAGGAATAAACAAGGACAGTTTGGAGGTTGGAAGCAAAATGGATTTGATTAGGTCAGATCTTTTTCACTGTCATCATTTTCTCACTTAAAATTTTTGCAAAGGTGGTTTCAGTCTGATGTGAACACATGCATATTACGAGAGTTTTGGTGCAAAACAAAGGTCAAATAATAAGTATAAAGGTCAAAAACAAAAGGAAGGAAAACAATAATAAATCTTCATCAACCATTGAGCTCATCTCACTTTCTCCTTTTTAATCATGAAAGCTCATTTCTAAGAAGGGATAATGAGGATAATGTCAGTTTCAAAATCATTTGAAATGATACTTTAAAAAATAAAGAAGACAGTTCTTCATTTGAATTGGCCTCAATGAGCTTTAATTACAGCTATGTGAGCAACTAAAAAGAGCTAATTAGGAGGTATATCCTTGTTTAGCTACATTCCTATCAGTGTGCTTTCATAAACGGTTTTCATCTGAAAAGAGATAATTTTTAAAAAAATCTAAATAAGTACTTTATCTTTGTGGATAAGGAGTGAACGAAAAATAGAGGCATTAAATAACAGAAAAGGTGAAAGTAAACGTATTGAGGTTTTAAAAAATACAAATCAAACTCTTGTCTTACTTGAGTCAGTTTGTTGACACCAATCTGAACTCTTGTTAAGCAGCTGAAAGATGGTCTCCTGCCTGACTCCAAAAGGGAGATGTTTACAAGCTCTTCAATTTCTATGTAGCAGGGAGGATTGATTTAGTTATGAAGCCCTAGAAGTTGCAAGGGGCTTGTACCAGATCATATTAACTCTTGGGTGATTACAGGTACAAATTCAAATGATCACTTATTTCACTGTGCCTGAATTTGAAGCCAGAAGAGCCTGGAGATTTTCTCTCTACATTATCCCAGATTCATCACCTTGGAGATATATCTGGTTTAATTCCATTTTCACCCCAAAATACCTCAGGCATTTTGGAGGGATGAGAGTAATCCATTTGATATTCAAATCAGCTAATGAATTACACATAGACAATATAATACTTGCTTACATTTACTCAACAATATGTGTCTGGCTCTGTACTTTGGGTTTTACATAGATTTATTGAATCATTTCAACTGTCCTATGAATATGCATTAATTTAATCTGTGACAGCATCTTGCACTGTCTTCAAACTAACTCTACTAAAAACACTAAAAAACGGCTCATGGGGTAAACCCAAGCAAATCTGAAGAATGTCAGACTTTGTGCTTTCTTTAGTCATACCCAAAAAGTATCAATGTATCCACTATGCCTCTGAATCGGCAATATAAGGTGTACCAGTCCTAGGGAGGTGGGGCAAGGGTCATAGCGATGATTTTTTCTGGGTGCCACAGGGTAATTGACTGGACTGGGTTATTATAGTTTGCTCCAAGTCCTGCCCTCATACACCCAGCTAAACCTACTTTGCAACATACTATAGACATCACAGATTATAAAACTTGTTTCTTAATGTGGCCCCTATGTTACATACCAACTACTTTGGTTGCCCTTGCTGTGACCTTCTTGCTTTTTATTATGAATTGAATTTTTTACTGAGATAATGGTAGTTTCATATGCAGCTTGTGAGAAATTATACAGAGAGAGCCCACATGCTCTTTATTCATGTTACGGTTGGGTTGTGTCCCTCCCACCAACAGATATGCTGAAGTCCTAACTATCAGTACCTGTGAATAGGACCCTATTTGGAAACAACAGTCTTTGCAGATTTAATCAATCTAAGATCATTAGGGTGGGCCCTAATCTAACATGACTGGTGCCCCTAAAAGAAGAGAAGAGACACAGAGATAGAGATACACAGAGGGAAGACAGCCATGTGACGATGGAGGCAGAAATTGGAGTTATGCCGTCACAAACCAAGGAATGACTGCAGCTATCAGAAGCAGGAAGAGACAAGGAGGTTTCCTCCTTTAGAATCCTTGGAGAGAGGCCAGGCGTGGTGGCTCAAGCCTGTAATCCCAGCACTTTGGGAGGCCAAGGAGGGTGGATCACGAGGTCAGGAGTTCAAGACCAACCTGGCCAAGATGTTGAAACCCTGTCCCTACAAAAAATACAAAAATTAGCTGGGCGTGGTCATGGGTGCCTGTAATCCCAGCCACTCAGGAGGCTGAGGCAGGAGAATCACTTGAATGCGGGAGGTGGAGGTTGCAGTGAGCCGAGGTGGTACCACTGCACTCCAGCCTGGGTGACAGAGCAAGACTCCATCTCAAAAAAAAAAAAAAAAAAAGGAATCCCTGGAGAGAACATGGACCTCCTAACACTTGATTTGAGATTTCTAACTTCCAGAATTGTGAAAAAGGTAAATGAGTGTTGTTTTAAGCCACCCAGTTGGTGTTTGTTATCACAGCTCTAGGAAACTGATATGCCCAGTTTTCCCCAGTGGTAACATTTTGCAAATGCATGGTATAATATCACAGCCAGGATACTGACCTTGATACAATCCACCTTTCTTATTCATATTTGCCAAAGTTTAACTTGGACCTATGTGTATGTTCAGTTTTATACAATCTTGTCAAATGCATAGGTTTGTGTACGGACCACCAAGTCAAGATATTAAATAGTTACATCACCAAAAGGATCCTTCGCAAAGCCCTTTTAGAATCACGTCAACCCTTTTCCATTCCCATGGTGGATGGGGATCCTATCCTTAACCACTGACAATCAATAGTAAACTGTTCTCCAGTTCTAAAAATTGTGCCATTTCAAAAATGTCATATAAATGAAACTATATAACAGGTAATCTTTTGAAACTGATTTTTTTTTTCATACTCACCTTAAATCCCTGGATATTCATTCAAGACGTTGTGTATCTATGTTTACACAACCTTGCTGAAACATTGATAGGCATTACATTAAACCTATACATTAATTCTGGGAGAATTACATCATGACTATGCTGCGTGTTCCAATCTATGAACACGGCCTTGGTCTTTATTTGTTTAGGTCTCCTTTGATTTCTTTCATCAACATTTTGTAATTTTCACTATATAGATCACTCACACATTGCAGCCTTCTCAATGTGTTATAATGCATCTGAGCTTGTTTTGATGATTAGCTTGTCATCAAATGTTATACAGCTCATTTGTATCTTATAGGAAAATGAGATAAAGTAAACATGTAAACCTATTTAAGACATTTTTGTTGGGATTCTGGAAATTTTAGAAAACAATGCAATCAAACTTGATGCTTCAGTCCCTCATGGCTGAGATAACACTAATAGGGGAGGAACAGCGAGGGGTGGGGAGTTGGGGAGAGATAACATGGGGAGAAATGCCAGATATAGGTGATGGGGAGGAAGGCAGTAAATCACACTGCCATGTGTGTACCTATGCAACAATCTTGCATGTTCTTCACATGTACCCAAAAACCTAAAATGCAATAAAAAATATATATATATACACACACATATATATATATACATACATATATACATGTATATATACATATATATACATACATACACACACACACACACACACACACACACACACACGTATATATATATAAAGAACAAAGGGAGGAAAAAAAGCAGATGACCAGAATAATTTTTGACCTCCCAATCCTGGGATTAAGAATGCCAACCTATTCACTCTGTCATCACCCAAAAATCTTTTGATAGATAGAAGACAATTCAACATCCTTTATTAGCTCAGCTGCCACATTTGGTCTTTGTTGCAGTTCATCCTGGAATATAAGCCACACTGGTCCAAAGTAAGATGAAGGAAGTTTTAACTGAACTAAAGAGACTGACCAAGCTGAAGGGCTGAACCCTGTGGGTCACTGGCATTCCACAGTATATAAAGGTATGATAATCTAAGACATATTCTGTTATTCATTGAACATGTCATTCAGAAGTGGCATTACAGTGCTCTAACTCGGGTGGGTAGAAGTGCTATGGCTCTGGGTAATTAGCTTATTGCATCGATATGCCAGCCTATGGCTGCTAGTAAAGGGACAGGATTCACTTCCATAGGAGAGGATGATGGCAAGGGCAATGTATAAAGGCAGGGATCTAGGAAATCACTTTACTCTCAATTGGAAACCAGGTAGAGGCCAAAGAAACTCCAGATATAACTCAAGAAGCAAAGACTGAATCAACGTAGAGGCAAGCGGAGTTTGCAAAAGTTGTGCCGAGAAGGTATTCAGGAGTCCACACTGCAAAATAGGCATAATTAGTGCCATATCTATGGCAGGCAGGTTATCTCATAATTTGGAGGGCTAAGACTGCTGGTGAACTCCAAAACCTAGTTAGAACTGACCGAGATGTTTAGATAAGAAATAGTCTGAAGGTAGAAAGCCCCAGCTTTTTCTTTTAACTGAATGTTTTTGAGGTGGTAGAATCATATCAACTAAGGTACCCCCACCCGCTCCCCATTACTGGAGTTCATTGAATATCAAGAAGTATATTTTGTGATTCAGTCCTCTCAGCAATGCTAAGCAGTGAGCATTAATATTAACGCTATTTTAACATGAAAACAACAGGACCAAAGGAAAGTTAGGAAATGTGTTCAAGGTCACATAGACAGGAGATCACACAACCAAGTTTCCAGTTTGTGCAGCCTGACCCTAGAGCCTACACGCTTAGCCACTGGGCTATATTTTAGTCCATTCTATTTTCTGGGCCACTTGAGTAAAAACCAACCCACTGGCTCCTACTGTGACACAACTGAAATTATCTACTATATCAAATCAGAACCTGTCTTTGCTCCTGGATATTGTTTGTTGTTGTTGTTGTTGTTGTTTTTCGTGAAACAGAGTCTTGCTCTGTTGCCCAGTCTGGAGTACAGTTGTGCAATCTCAGCTCACTGCAACAAATGCTAATTTCTTAGGCCACTCGCAAACTGATTATTAAATCAACTTATAGGTCTGGATCCTAGACAGTCAATTTTATTTAAATAACCACAGGTGATTTTAATGTGCAGCCAAAACCTAAAAACACCAATAGTTGATCACATTTTTATGGAGAATCACAATTTATTCCTACACTCTGCAGTGTTAATAAATAACTATGGCAATATCAATTTATGGCAATTGACTTATATATACTTATATAGCATTATAATTCATTCACCTTTGTGTTCTGTTCCCAGCGCTATGCTTATGCCAGTGACAACACTTCTATGGCTTCAGTTCTTTATTTGTGAAATAAATGGTTAGTCTAAATGATTTTAAAACCCTTTCTACCTCTAAAACTGTAACCTAGTATTAATGATGTATCTCCAGGATAAAAGGCAGAAACCTGTGACATTTACCTGGGGTGTTTTGATCAGTGACATTTGTTCATACCCCAAAAAATTTTCATATACTACACTATGCCCGCTGCCACTACTACCACCAACACATACAAACAACAGGCCTGAAAAATAAGACACTACAAGTCAGAAACCACTTTTTTTCATTCTTCCTTAATATCTCATTTTAAAAAAGGGCCATAAATGGGTAGGAAGAAAGTATCTACAATTTCCTAAGCAAAGTTTTCAGATAAGACAGGTCATCAGTTATCAGTTGCTCCAAAAGAAACCATCCTCAAACTCAATGGCTTAAGGCCACAACCACTGAATAAGACCTCATGAATTTGGGAAGCATTCAGCTAGATGATGCTTCTGCTCTGCATAGCATTGACTAACCTCATTCAGTGGTATTTAGCAGAGCTGTTGGGCTAGTCTAGAGGATCCACATAGTATCATTCAGATGCCTGCGGTGCCTAACTCTTTGGAAGGTGGGGCTCAGATGGAAACTCTCCTTCTCCCTGTAATTTCAGAACCTCTGCAGGTGGTCTCTCCCCAGGAAGGCATTAAAGCTTCAGTTTCTTAAGACTGGGGCCCAGAAAATGACATGGTGTTAATTTCACTGTATTCCACCAGGCAAAGCACTCACATAATCCAGCTAGATTTAAGGAAAGGAAACATAAAACCCAACCTCTCAATGGGTGAAATTCAAAGAATTTGCAGCAAGCTTGAATCAACAACAGTCTATCAATGCAACCTTCTTACAAAAGGAAGATTAAAATGCACTGCATTCACAGAGTTTTCATGCTAGCCCTGCTACTCTCTGGTTGAATGGTTTAGGATAAGTCCTTCTCTGAGCAAGTAGCCTCTCAGAGACATAAGTTTCTGTTCTGTAAAATGAGATTTGTGATAATGCTGCATAGCTCCTAATTGTGAGAATTGAAGAGAATCTGTAATGTGAAAATTGCACAGTATCTGGTACATAGGTGATAGCTATAATGTGGTTATTAAGTATAAGAAAATCTGTTAGCTGTTTTGAGATGCTACAAAAATGTTTTATCTCAAGAAACTATGAGCAAAAGATTTACATTCAATAAATGTGAGTGTTCTGAAGTTGAGAGGAGAGAAAATTTACTTCCTGACTTGGGTTATCTGATGAAGCATTAGAAAGCTTCAGTCCTGAAGTCTGTTTCAGGTGTGACAGAGAACAGTGGAGGACCCCACACACAGCTGTGCTAACCCTTTGACAGAGAAATGTACTGATTTTCTCAATAATATGGGAAAATGCATGATTATCGTCACACAATTATTCCCTCTTGTTTTGTCAATGGAAAAACAAAACTCTCCTGTGTATCATCTTCAGCCACTTCAGCCACATGGTGACACTTAATTCCACCCACATGCCTCTTCATGCACGTACGTGAGAGCCACCATACTCCACAAAGAAAATCAGAAGGGAATGACAGAGGCAAAAGAAAGGGGTGGTGCAGCAGTAGAGATAGGGCAGCTCTCCTACCAGACACAGCAGTGAATCTTGACTTCACCATTTGCTGGCTGTGTAGCCTGAGACAAAGTCAGTCTTTGCATCTCATTTTCTCATTTGTCAGTCAGACATACAATAACCTAGCTTGATGGGATTTTGCAAAGAGTAAGGAAAAAAGGGAAGAAAAGGTATATAGATTGTATTAGTCTGTTCTCATGCCGCTAATGAAGATATACCCAAGACTGGGTAACTTTTAAAGGAAAGAAGTTTAATTGACTCAGTTCCACATGGCCAGGGAGGCCTCACAATCATGGCAGAAGGGAAAGGAGGAGCATAGTCATGTCTTACATGGTGGCAGGCAAGAGAGCATTTGCAGGAGAACTCCCCTTCATAAAACCATCAGATTTCATGAGACTTATTCACTCTCACGAGAACAAGATGGGAAAAATCCACCCCCATGATTCAATTACCTCCCATTGGGTCCCTCCCATGACACATGGGTATCATTACAATTCAAGGTGAGATTTGGGTAGGGACACAGAGCCAAACCATATCATAGACCATAAGTACCCAACATTATAAACTAAATTTGTAAAAAGCATTAAATCATCTTAGTTAAGATTCTCCAGAAACACATTTTGGAATAGAGTTTTTCCTAAAGGAGATTTTTGGTGAGTACACTCAGAATTATCATTTGCAAGAAAATGAAGGAAGTGGGATTAGAAGAAGTAGAAGTTGAACTGTGATGAACAGTCAATGCAAGGCTCAGCTGTGGGAATCTCTGAAGTCTTGATAATCTATCAGGATTGTTTAAATTGAGGCAAGGGAACTCAGTTTGTTCCTTGATACCAACCCATTTTTTGATGAACACAGTCCTTGGGAAGAATCATAACCCTGGGCTCCCTTCAGTGGAGAGTGATGCTAGAGACAGACACAGATATGAGTCCTAGCAGTTAACATTTCTTGCAGATTGGGGGAATGAATGGCTCTGTCCTGAAGCAGAAATCCAATTAGACATAGCATTGTGTGCCTTTGTGTTTCCATACACAACCTCAGGGCTGGACTCGGCTCCAAATCTATCTTAAGCTGAGCACAATACAGAATATCAACCATATGACCTTTTGTGTACCCTAAAGTGAAAGGTCCAGTTGTGCAAAAATTGGACTGGTTCTGTCACTAATAGATGCCCAGTACCTATCACAGAGCCTGCACATAATAGTGGTTCAATAGTTGTTGAATAAATGAGTAAACAGAATGAGCTGGATTGACTCTGAATGCAGACATAGAAGAAACATCTAAAAGGGAAATGTGGAGGCCTTTCTTTACCAAAACATTATATAGATTCTTATAAGTCACTCAAGTTAATTCAGAGTTTATTATACATGTTTGTTTCAAAAAAAGCCAAAGACTTAATGATAAGGAATGATGAATAATCCCAGGAAAATAATGTAAATCTGAAACTTAGTCTTTTTTATATCCCATAATGAGTGTAGCAACAAAGATGCTTTCTACAATAGTCACTAAAGCTCTCCAGGTTTGAAGCAAAAAAAAGGCAGAAATCCATTTCCCTGGATGACAGCCACCAATTTTCTAGCAATCATAAAGGAGATGCAGAATTAGCTCCATAATATCTGCCATTTAAAAATGTCAGCCTGATATTACTAAGAAGACACATCCCAGGCACAAGAGCCAGCGTCTCACACAATGCATTTCGTGGATATGCTGACCTGTCTAATGCTTCTGCAATTAGACCGAAAGTTGAGGACACTTGCCTAGAGGTTGAGAGAAAATAAATTTATTTGGCCAAAATGACATGTAGCCTTCCCTGTGTAATGCAGTTTTTCAGATTTCTATTTTTAACATGATTTACATCACACAAAACACAGAGAGCCAGCCAGTACTTTCATGCCTTTGATTTTGGTGTAATTATTTTTAGGCTGAAAGATTTTTACTGTCTTTCTATTACTTTTGCCCATAAGCATATCAAGTGAATTTTTTTTCTATTCTCTCTCTTTTTAAAAGATGGAAATAGAAATTTCTCAAAAAAGTCTTTTCAAAAGCAAATGATTGCCAAAAATCTCATCAGAAGAGGGAGTGTTATGCCATTGCAGCTGAGGGAGTGTTCTTAAATCTGACAGAGCCTGGCTTGGGGACTGGGGCAGGCAGAATCACATGAATGCCTAAGTTCTAATTCATCTGCCAAGGTTGCTGGCTGGGCACTCTCACCAAGACTGCTGCTATGGTTCCCAACTCATCTCCCTGCTTCCTTCCCTCTTGGTCCTCTTTAATCCACCCTCCACAATCAGTGTGAGTTCATTCAGCAAAATCAGACTTTGTCATTCCTCTACTTGAACTGTTTCAATGCCTTTCCTAACTCTTAAAATAAAAATAAAAGCTCAACATCATGTCCTTTGTAGTACTTATGATCTGACTCCAACTCTTTGACCAGGATAATCTTATGAAAGGTTTGAGAGAGAACAATTATAGGCTAGTGAAGTTGGTATTTGTCTATATGGTAAAGGTCTAAGAAATGCTCCCTGGAAAGTGAACAGCAGACCTCCAGGCACTACTTCTCTCATCTCCCATGAACCACTCCTTTCTGAGCCCATAGGCTCTAGCTCCATGTCTTAAATAGTCCTAGCGTGTGGTTCTTTGCTTTTTTAACTAAACTTTTCTTTGGCACTGGACTAGGAACAGACAATAGAGCTAAAGTGGAATTCAGACCTGATACTTGGCAAAAGTATGATGTTCACTCTGATGATTCTTGCATTTGATACTTTTATAGCTTCTAATTTAATATCAAAAATTGACTCTATACCAAGATTCTAAACCATCCTTCCCAGTTAGAGGCACATATTAGGATGCAAGAGAATGTTCTTTTAAGAGCTTCTTGTGCTTAAGCAATGAACTTAGTATGAAGAGAACTGAGTTTTTACTTTCAGTTCCACAGCTCAGTTGCCCTTAGTTCTTCAAGTATGCCTCTTTCCACTGCTGAGGCTCCAATATGTTTGGGTGTGTTTGGTGAGTAGGTGGTAATTGACAGAGCAAAAATCTTAGAAAACCTTCATGGTTATTGTGCTTACATCAAGAACAGGTAGAGAAGGAATCTGTGATAACTTCTAGAGTTTCACGGGAGGTTCAGGAAAGAGAAGATCCTGGTTTAAAACAGCAAGCAGTGTCAATGAAACTGGAAGAGGTGGAGCTGCTACTCAGAATCTTAATCCAAAAAAAAAAAAAAAACAGATAATCTGCAAAGATGAAGCCCAGAGACCAAGAACACTGATCTCTGAAAGCTTCACTGACCTTTGTGAAATGCTTCTTTCTTCTTTATTTTTTTTTTTTTTTTTTTTTTTTTTTGAGAAGGAGTCTTGCTCTGCCGCCAGGCTGGAGTACAGTGGCACAATCTCGGCTCACTGCAACCTCCGCCTCCTGGGTTCCAGCGGTTCTCCCACCTCAGCCTCCCGAGTAGCTGGGACCACAGGCGCGTGCCACCACACCCGGCTAATTTTTTTGTATTTTTAGTAGAGACGGGGTTTCACCGCGTTGGCCAGGATGGTCTCGATCTCTTGACCTCGTGATCCGCCCGCCTCGGCCTCCTTCCAAAGTGCTGGGATTACAGGCGTGAGCCACCGTGCCCGGCCCGAAACGCTTCTTTCTTTCTTACTCAATGACTATTTAATGACATGGTCAAGTTTATTGATTTATTCAACTATAGCACACAAGGTACCCTAGCTGTGTGGTGTAGAAATATTTATGATTACTTAATGATACATAATCTCTGTTATTGGTTATTAGTTAATGTATTATAACTTGAACTTCTCTTCTGACAACTGTGAGAACAAGCTATTTATCCATCAACCAAAATTTTTATTGCTGACATGGTGAGAGGAAGCCAATCATTTTCATCAGATTTATTGGATGACACCATCGTTGCCAGGTCTCACAATGAAATGCAATCTATAATAATGTGAAGGCACTAAATTTATAGTTGGGTGATTAACTGTAGCTATGAAACAAGAAATGACAAAGATAGTGACATCAATAGTTTTAGGAATGAATGTTAGAGGAACTTATCATCTGAGGGGAACTCCTTCTCATGTGTCTCTTATGTGTTTTCAGAAGAATAAAGATTAAGAAGTCATTTTTAAAAAAATAAAATATTGTTTTAATTAAACAAAAAAAATTACCTGTAATCTCAGCACTTTGGGAGACCAACACAGGCAGATCATGAGGTCAGGAGATCGAGACTATCCTGGCTAACACGGTGAAACCTGTTTCTACTAAAAATACAAAAAAATCAGCCAGACATAGTGGCACGTGCCTATAGTTCCAGCTACTCAGGAGGCTGAGGCAGGAAAGTCGTTTGAACCCAGGAGGTGGAATTTGCAGTGAGCCAAGATCATGCCACTGTACTCCAGCCTGGGTGACAGAGTGAGATATCATGTCAAAAAAAAAAAATTCAGAGATAGATAAGAAGTGTTATCAAATGTATCAAATGAGCAAGGAGTGTGAAAACAAGTTCTTACATACTTTTCCAGCAAAAGTGAGAAATTGATAGCACTATCATGAAGCAAAGAAATCCCAAACTTATACTATAAATGAAAACTCATACCATAGTCTCTGTTTGAAATGTTTTATTTGGAGAAAATAGTGAGTCACTCAGCAAAATCTCAGAAGTAGAAGAGTTTTAGAATTATAGCCTTCAGCAATAAGATTCACGACAAGTCTCTCTGTCTGCAGGATCTAATCCCTTCTTGAATTTAGAATGGTGTACCTCCTGAAAAGGATCCCTGGGGGAGTTCTGCAGTACTTTAGGGGAAAGTACCAATGAAATTATCATTGATTTTATTTACACAGCTACAGCACTTTTAGAACTAGGCTTTTGACTATAGTACTATTTTTCCTTCCTCAAAACTTACTAAGAATTTGAAGATTTGGGCAACCTATTTAACTTCTCCGTTTATTTTCCATGTCTATGAAATTGGTTAATAATACTACTTTTTGGTAGAGTAGTTTTGAAGATTAAACAAGTAAATAAATCCTTAAAGCAGAGCCAGTCTAAAAGAGAGATTTTAGTGATAGCTGTCACATTAACATCATCATTAGCATCAGTTATCAACAGCTATGGGTTCTGAGCTACTTAGCATTGACTTTATGGTAAAGAAACCCTTGATACTTCAATAAAGTAGCATCAACTCTGTCTCAGAAATATTTCATGATGTATGCTTTAATAGTGTATGCTAAATGTTCTGAGTAAACAAAACTATCTCCACTACTTCAGTAACATATGGTTGGACAAAGGCCTGGTTGTGAGCTGAAAGCAATTATACATTGGCCAAATATGAAGACGGCAAACCATCTCTGAGGTAGCATATATAAAATTCTTCCCAATAAGAGTAATGCAAATCAGATGGGCACAGGAACCCCAACTGAAATATCTCTTTTTAGAATATAAGCATGGAGAAATGGGCAATGAGCCCAATGATCACTATTTTAGTTCATTTTCTGTGGCTATAACTGAAACTGGGTAGTTTATAAAAAGCAGAAATTTATTTCTTACAGTTCTGGAGGCTGGGAAGTTCAAGATCAAAGCACCAGTAGGTTTTGGTGTCTGGTAAGAGCTCGGTCTCTGCTTCCAAAATATTAAACAGTGCCTTAAACACAATGTCTTCTGGTGGGGAAGAACTGTTCCTCACATGGCAGAAGAGTGGAAGAGAGCAAACCCACTCCCACAAGCCCTTTTTATAGTAGCATTTATTCATTCATCATGGAAGTGCCCTCATGAGCTAAACACCTCATTAAGCTTCATCTTCCAACACTGTTGCATTGGGGATTACGTTTCAACCTAAGTTTTGGAAGCAATAAAACATTCAAACCATAGCAGTCACTGAACTTAAGTATAAACAAAAGGAACCTATGCAATTTTTGTGATTCTACTTGAGAACCTAGAAATCTCAGTTTTGGTGCTGATGGCCAACGCTCTTGAAGAAATGATACCTTTTGCTGTCCTGTAGTGTGTTGTATTTGTATATACATACTATAGCACATACTATAAGGTACACACACTGCAGGCACTACATATATTTTCCTTAACTTGCAGATGGTCATTTTCTCACTGTATCATCACATGGTTTTCCTCTGTGTACTCATGTCCCTCATGTCTGTGTCCAAATTTCTTCTTATAAGGACACCAGTTCAATTGGATTAGAACCCTATGATGATTAGATTTATGTGTGAAGTTGGCTGGGCCACAGATCCCAAATGTTTGAACAAACATTATTCTGGATGTTTCTTAAAGGGTACTTTGGAAAAATATTTACACTTAAATCCATGGGTTTTGAGTAAAGCAGACTGCCCTCCACAACGTCTATGGGCCTCATGCAATCCATTGAAAGCATGAAGAGAACCAAAGGCTGACCTTGCTCTAGAAAGAGGAAATTCATCGATCAGATCACCCCGGACTTTATCAGCAACGCCACCACCAGCAATCTGTCTTTGAACTTGAACTGTACCTGTTTCCTGAGTCTAGCCTGTGAGCTTCCTCCATGAGATTTTGTACTTGGAGACCTCCCTTCACCATTCCATGAGCCAATTATTTAATAACTGCCTTTCCCCCCTACACACACCACACACATGCACATTGAGTAGGTACACATTTCAGGCTGGAAATAAACTGGGGAAAATGTAGCCCTAGCGCAGGAATGACTGGCAGCCAACTGGCCAAGAGGCAAAGCCTAACCAATAATGAAGGTAATTAAGAAATGATGTTAACACTATTAATATTGAACAACAGTGTGGAAAAGAAGGCATTTTTGAAGCCCTCATGACCAGCTATTCTTGAGCCTGCTGGCGAAAGAGTGTAATTCAGTAGGTCTGGGGAGAAGCCTTATTACTTAAATTTTAAAAAGCACTCGGATACTCACTATACAGAGTACACTTTGAAACATCGTGACTTGTCTCTCTGACTTTGCTCTGGACTCAGATTCTCTTCCCAATCTGGCTCTTTTGCCAACTAAAGGCCAAACAACCCCATCTAGTTCCCCTAGCTCATTGAATCTGGGTATGTGGCCTTTTAAGCTGGAAGCGCTCCCATATCAACTTACATTAACCTACACAGACATGCATACAAATTTGAACCTCTCCTTCTTCAATGGTTACTTTTTTAAAATGCTGTGTTCTATTTATTTATTTAGTTGTTTACCAGCAGGAAAAGCTGGTTCTCACTCCTAACACAGGGTTTGCACACAGAAGTGCATTATTGAATGAGTGTGTGACCTTTTGCGATAATACTGGCAATGTTCTTTCTTTGGTGATCCCTCTACAGTTATCATTTTCCCTGCTTCTATGATTATTATGGGACCCAAGTAAATAATTTTAGTTTCATGACTGTCAGCTTGGAAAGCTGGTGAAGAAGCATTTTTTTTCTTATCCAATGCAGCTAAGTAACAAGGTCTTAGAATTGGGGTTTCTTCAGACACTATATTTTCTGGGATTATCTGCTTATGGTGATCAGAGAAGCACATATCCACATTTATACTCACAACTAAGGAATGTAAAGTAACAAATATACAATTTTTTAACAATGTAAATAAATTTCTTTGGAAGAAAAATGACGAGGAGATACTCCTCGATCTCTTCATTGATAATGAATTTGGGCAGTAAATAACAGCTAGGGAAATAGTCACTGTAGCAGAAATAGCAGAGCAGCAAAATTAATCTGGTGATGTAACTCTTTTTCAAATAGCCCCTATTCTGTTGTTGTACCTGTTCATGAGTTACAGGAACCTCACCTATTTCCATTTTCTTTTTTATGCTTTGGGTTTTCTTTTATTCTCACTCTGTTACCCAGGCTGGAGTGCAGGGGTGTGGTCAAGGCTCACTGCAGCTTTGACCTCCTGGGCTCAAGTTATCCTCTTGCCTCAGACTCTCTAATAGCTTGAACTGTAGACAACTTGCCCAGCATTTTTTTTTTTTAATTTTTCTTGGAGACAGAGGTCCTGTTACGTTGCTCAGGCTTGTCTTGAAATCCTGACCTCAAGTGATCCTCCCTCCTCAGACTCCCAAATTGCTGGGATTCGGGTATGAGCCACCATGCTCAGCCTCCATTTTCTCATGTTAGCAAAGGTTCTAGAAACTATTACAAATCATTCAGGGAAGAAAGAAGAAATGAAGAATGACATTTTCTAAGACTAGCTGTAGTCGCCTGCAAATCTCCTATTTTCCTGATGTTAAGCCTTGCTGTTTTTTTCTGTTGCAATTTAAAATTGAAAAAATATTTATAGGTAAATTAAATTATCGGTCTCACATTTATCAACAAAGAGATTTTTGTCTTGCCTGTATCAAAGTATTTTTAGAATAATTAATTTTTCATTTTTACCTTTTAATGCCACAAACTCTGTATTCTTAATATACTTCAAGAAGACATTGCCAACATCTGCATTGAAGAAATATAAATAAAAATATCACCTTGGCCTGCCAATCTGTAGAGTCTGTGGGGATGTGCAGTGCTGTTAATTCCTCTGAGCTCTATCTGTGGGAATGATGAATCCTAGCCATTATGGAGGACTGTGAGGTTAAATTAATTAGGTTATTCCATTATACTGCAGTATTCTGGAAATGGTGGCCACTTTCCCTTTAAATGTCATCATTTCTAGATCTAGTTAGCAGCTGATGCAATTAAAGAAGAGATAATATAAATTTAACAATACAAATAACACTTCCTTTCACGTATATTGAAAAATGCATGAAGAGAAGGACCAGCCAAGTTGTACATGCCCACAATGAACAAAGGACGTAATATAACAGAATTCATATTTTAAAAGAATAAAGTAAAACCAGCCAGTGTGCACTTGGATTCTTCAGTCAGTTCTTGAATCAATACTGTCCTCAATAACATTAATAGATCCGATTACAAACACTTGCCAATAGGAAAGAAAATATGCTCTGCTGTGCACCCTTCTAAACACTTTTTAAAGAATTATGCTTTTTTTTTCATTTGGAATTATAATTTTGATTGTGTGCTGTATCTTGCAGTCTCCAATGGATAATAAGTATACACATTTAATTCCCTAGGCTAATCACCTGAATTGAAAAACAAGGTCACATTAGCAGACCCAATAACATCTCTCATCTTGTAAAAAAGGGGCACATATAGGCATAAAAATAACATTAATTATGATATTTATTCTGCTGCTGCAGAAACAGATCAAAAAGACTGGTACACTAATGAATCTGTACAGTATTGAAAACAGATGTGTTCCTATTGCATTAGAGAATAAGAATGTACTATTCATAGGTGATAGACTGTATATTCTAATAAAAAAATATAATTTTTTAATGTTTAAACCTTTCAAGGAGTATTTCACTACTCTTACAGTTAATAAAAATTTTCACTAGAAAGAAAGACCAAGAATGGTATCTTGAACTCATGGGCTCAAGCAATCCTCCTACCTGAGCCTCCCAAAGTGCTGGGATTACAGGTGTGAGCCACCGCACCCAGACTACCTTATATATTTTGTAGTAGCCTTTGACCAAGGGTAACACAGCCTGATGTACCAATATTAATTTCAAAAAATGAGAAAAAAGTAGTATATCATGAAGAAAAAATAGCATTAAATTAAATAAAGATAAAGCAACCTAAAGAGTGGCAGGCATAGTCTTGAGCTTAGAAAGTAGATGAAAGAGAGACATATGAGACTTTCTTTAAACCTAATGAGTTCTCAGACATGGATAAAATGAGGAAGTAGGAGACAGAGAGCAAATGAGAGGCAGACCTACTTGGGAGCCATTTCAATTGCCCACAAGATTTGAAGAACTTTTAATATAGAGGAATGTCGGTTCAAATTTCTGAGTTTATCTACCCCCAACCAGATTTTTACCCCAGCTTCTATCTCTCACACAATAAATTTGGAGCAGGGGAATAATTTTCTGCTTGGGTAATATTTCATTTAATAACTAATTATATGAATGACTACATTTTAACTGATGAATTCTTTTGATCCTAGGACTCTCCTCAATTTGTCCAAGATCATTCTCCCAAAATTTCAAGAGCCGTTGGATGGTTTCATCATTAGTGCAGGGAAGATTTATTCAACCTATTGTGAGTGAAGGTTTCTAGTCAGAAGCCAACGTCTGCTCAGGTTTCTCGGCCCCTTATGCCACTCAGCTATAAAAATACTCCCAAACATAAATTTAGATCTAGAAAAACATATATTATGTAAATAGAAATGATACACATAATCCTAAAAGATTGAATTTTATTGAAACTTCTTCCCCTATCTCTTCTTGGTACCCTGAGAATATGTGCTAAAAGGTTTCTTCCCCTCAATTACATGAAAGGGTGAATACACATTATTACTGATCTTAGGTACTTAGCACAAAAATACATTTTCTGAGTAAATGATTGAACAAATGGAATGATAGTAACTGGGGGGCCAAATCAATGTGCACAAACAATCCTTAATGTTTCTTTATCAGCTGTGTTCAATTATCATTCCATAATGACTTTCATTAAAATTGGCTCATTTATGGTCAAGTTTAGAATTAGAGCAAAGCATATTGGTCTTAGTTCAGATTACCCAGGAAGCAGCACAAAGACAGTATTTCTGTGGAATTTATCAAGGGAGTGCTCCCAAAAGAAACCAGGAAGAGAACAAAAGAAGCAGGAAAGATAAGAGGAAGAAGCCAAGCAGGGTGCAGTTTCAGGCATCATACTAGACTTCAGCCTGAGGCTGCAGGGGGGCTGTGGAGCACACTTAAACATTACAGGGCCTGTCAGGCAAGGAAGCTAGCTGGGCTTTCATATTCCTTTGCAAGTGCCTAGCAACTCTCCAACTGGAATTAAACTCCAAGGCGTTTCTGGCTCCTGGTGTGTCTAATCAAAGGGTTCCAGAGGCCCAAAGTTGGTCCTTTACACAGGTTGCAGTTATGAGCCCTTAGGAGGCACTAACAGACAGGCAGCCTTTACCCATGAAACTGGTAACAGAGATCTGTGGGATGCCAACAGCATTTGCTACAATATTTAAAACAACTGGGGAAACCTGAAAACACTTACTATATCATCCAACAGAACTGAATTTAAGGTGCACCTGAGCACTTACACCTGTGCCACGTTAGGCAAATTACCACAGCTTCTTGATTTTCGGATCTCCGGTATGCAGAAGGAATGTGACAATAACTGCCCCCATATGTTTACAAAGATCAAATTAGAAAACATGTAGAAAGCAATGTAAAACAGTACCTTCTATATAATAACTGCTCAATAAATGTTCATTATCATCATCACCATCCTCTTCCTTCTCTTCATTGTCCTCATCATCCTCAACATTGCTGAAATGAGAAAACATTTTGGTAAAACTCAATATTTTGACATTTTTTTAATGCCTAAATTCCAAGCTTTCCTGTGTTTTCTAGTCCAAAATATACAACTGTCTAGCTCAGCTTTTAGGCTTCAAGAAATATATTGCTCTCCTCCACTTCATCCTTCTCTTTCCACTTCATCCTTCTCTTTCCACCTCTGTCTGATTCTCATGTCGGTATTTTCCCTGACCTTACATTTAGAGACAGCCAATTCATTATTCAGCTAGTACCAGGCAGATTCAGATAGGAGTGTGGATCCAAAGCTAATAGATACTGTCAGTTATCTGCACACTGAAATTAAGGAGATCATTGCCAGCTCCTTGAAAGGTCTGCCAGAAAGCAAACGTGACAAAGACTTCTGGTAGCAACAATCCTGGGATGATCAGGCTTTATTAAAAGGCAATGATGGAAATAGTGTAAAATAGAACTGCTGGGGCTCAGAACTGCTGAGAGCTTTGGGTAGTCACAGAACCTTTGAGTATGATTTCACTTGCCTTAGGTAATAGATTAATTTCTGATTCATACAAGGATGAGAAGAGCAGTGGGAACCCTGACCTGAGAACTTCAAATACTGAGCAAACGGGAAACAGAAAGAGCTTAAACTTTTAGGGCTCCTAAAAAACTTGTCAGGATTGGCATTAGTCCTACATGCTGCTGTGGTCATCTTTCTGTTGTCAAGAATGTCCCCTTTTACCAGCTTAAGATCTCTCTTTGGGTTTTCTGTGTTGCTTCCAATTAGAGAAGAGTCTAATCTTTAATTATAAATACCCATGCTCTTAATTATGGAACTCTCTGACAGATACAATAGATTCTCAGAACCTGGCCCCAGCACTCAAGACAAAAGACTCCAGTGAGACACTCTGATGACCCAGTGGGGAAAATATTGCCCTGTGGTTACATGTTATTATCATTTTCAAGCTGCCTAAGGATAAAATAATTTGAAGATAAGGGGAACGACAACCAAATGATTCACAACCTTAGATCATATTTTATATTTGAAAGTAAAAATTAGGTTAGCCTATTTTTCTCTCAATCAGTTGATTTATCAGAAATCATCATTTAAGATGCAAATTTAACATAGATTAAAAATTCTTTATTGAGGGATGCTTCTTGGAGGCATACCAATTAAACATGTATTAGATTTTACATGACATTTCGTTGCTATTTTTTTGCTCATTTAAGATTCCAACTTGGCAAAGGAGATCCCAGGAAATGATCACACTTCCACAAAATTATTTCTGGTCTTGAAAGAGGAATAGTACTAGAACTTGAAGCCAATTCTCAATACACACTGAGGCTCACATGGTCCCAACCTATAAATGTGGCAGGGTATTAAATAAATAATGTATTGGAGTACAAAATATTAAGTACATTGTGGGATACTGGTGGCTGTATGAAAAAGGCAGAGTGAAAAGCATCTTTAACTTCAGCTTCATTCCTGGGCTCATAAGATGGGTTTCAAGAACCTGTGTAGCTTTCTGATGCTGAGCCCTGCAATCTGGCCCCTTGCTCCCTCAGTGACTAGCAGCAAAAATGAAAATATGATAATTTAAATTCATGATTCTTGTTTTTTGTTGGTCTCATGTAAAATCTGGAAAGAAAAAAAATATTTAAATAAATAAATATACAATGGTAGGTATTTTCAAGACCCAATGAAGCAAGGAGCCATTAAGTCCTAATTTTTTACAGCTATTATGCCTCCTGCACTTTGTTCAGCATTGATGGAAAAATGTATCTGTTTATTTAATACATGCAGATAGCATAGTCCAGTAGAGAAGGCAAGACTGTATATATGCAAACTAAATAAGAAATGATTCAAAATAGAGTAAAAGATCACTGGGCATGCTGAAATTGTCAGAAAATGTCTTGGTTGAAGGGAGGTTGATACTGCTTGGATGTTCCTCCAAATCTCATGTTGAAATGTGATCCCCATGTTAGAGGTGGGGCCTTATGGGGGTGATGGGGGTGGGTACCTCATGAATGTCTTGACATCCTCACCATGGTAATGAGTTCATGTGAGATCTGGTTGTTAAAGTATCTAGGACCTCCCTACTCTCTCTCCCCCCATGTTAAATGGCTGCTCTCCTTTGCCTTCCTCCATGAGTAAAAGCTTCCTGAGGTCCTAACCAGAAGCAGATGCTGGTGCCACGCTTCTTGTACAGCCTTCAGAATCGTGAGCCAAATAAACCTCTGTTCTTTATAAATTACTCAGTCTTAGGTATTCCTTTATAGCAATGAAAAATGAATAATATAGAGATACATGATGAAATATCTTAAAGCAGATCAGCAAACACTCTTTATAGAAAGATGATTACATTCCTGATGGAAAAAAGTTAGTTAAGCTGGCACCCAGGTACAGTAGAGGCAACCCCAACTTTCATCCCTGAATTTAAATTATGATTCCAGAGAGTTCTCTGAGAAAAGAAGGATTCATGTGTTAATGGCTATATGGTACTGATAGTGATACTCATATGTCTCTCTTTGTGCTGGGACCCTCCTGTGATGTATCAGGGGTCTCCGGACCCATGCTTCTCCTTGTTCCTCCACCTGCTCAAATCACCCTCATTCTTCTAGGCACAACTCAAGTTCTGTTTCTGCAAGAAGCCTTCTCAAATGGTTCAGTCTTTATTATTTACTTATGTTTCAAATGTTCATCTTGCTTCCTCCAAATGGATTGTACTATAATTTTTAAAATAAAGTCTATGCAAAGCAAAGTAACATTATATGTTTATCAAACCATGTCCTTTCCCTGACTGATGAGAAAAAAAAATGGAAGACTAAATTTTCTTGCTTCTAGGTGAAGTCATTTAACCACTTTTATCTAATATGTGAGAGGAAATGTTGTTCACCATTCCCTAGCCCAGCCCCAAAAAAGTCGCCCTTCATGAGTTTCTTGTACCATTTCTTTTCCACGGAGAATTATATGTTGATAATAGCCATGTCCAAAGACAGAAGGAGCCTGGACCCTTGGGTCAGTGCCTGGAGAAGAGGCTTCAGGAGTACTCCTGACTAGCAATAATCTCAGAAACATGAGAAAATAATACAATTTTATTATATTAGGCCACTGAGACTCTATAGTAACTTATGTAGTAACTAATATTTATTATCCTATTTAACATAGTTGTTTTTCTACTTATTTTAACTTTTAATTGAAATATAACATATACATACAGAAAAGTGCCCCAATTATTAGTATATAGCTTGATGAGTTTTCACAAAATGAACACACTTTGCATCCAGCATCAAGATCAAGAAAGAAAACAAAATTATCAGCTCTGTGTTAGTCCATTTTCATGCCACTAATAAAGACATACCTGAGACTGGGCAATTTACAAAAGCAAGAGGTATAATGGACTTACAGCTCCACATGGCTGAGGAGGCCTCACAATCATTGTAGAAGGCCAGGAGGAGCAAGTCACATTTCATGTGGATGGCAGCCAGCAAAGAGAGAGAGTTTGTGCAGAGAAACTACCCCTTATAAAACCATCAGATCTTGTGAGACTTATTCATTATCAGGACAACAGCAGGGGAAAGACCTGCCCCCATGATTCCATTTCCTCCCATTATGTCCCTCCCACAACACATGGGAATTCAAGATGAGATTTGGGTGGGGACAGAGCCAAACCATGTCAAGCTCCTAAGAGTCATCCTCATGTCCTCCCCCAGCCACAGCCTTGAGGAGTTTCCAGTACCCTGGCTTCCAACATCAAGGACTAGTTTTGTCTCCTTCTGCACTGTAGACATGGAATCATGAGACTGAAATTCGATACCCTCTCCTGATATAAGAACATAGCCTTCCTCACTCTGAATTTGGCTTAGCCTGCAGTATCCTGAGCACTTACCTTCATCTTCTATAATAAAGGCAATGGTTTCTCATGTCACAGAGTGGGAGGAAAGAGGGAGAAGTGGTTCAACACCGGGATTTCTACATGTCTTGATCCTCAGTCCCAAGGTTATCAGGGAGATCTGGGGGACACAACTGAGTACAAAAGCAACATCTGGGACTTTGTCCTCAAGTCTCATTGCAGTGTGTCAATGAGCTGGTGTTGCCCAAATAAGCAATGAGGACTGCTTCTTTCCAGACAAAGTTCCCACTATCTCAAGGGCCCTTTATTCCAGGCTCAAACCCTAAATTCACCTTCTTAGATCTTATTACCCTAATAAAGGTAAGATGAAGGCAAGGAAGAACACACATAAGGAAATAAATAAGGAAAAGGAAAGATGAACTAGCATCAAGAGGCTAAGAATACCGACATTGGAGTCAGGCAGAGCTGCGGATTCTGTTTGCCACCTCCTCAAATTCATGTTAACACCTAATCCCAATGTGATAGGATCAAGAGGTAGAGCCTTTTGAGAGGTAATGAAATCATAGGTCAGAGCCTCTTTTATGAGATTACTCTCATTATAAAAGAGGCCTGAGGGAGCTTCTTTTTTCCTTCTACCACATAAGGACACAGGTAGAAGGTGCCACCAATGAGGAAGAAGGCCTTCACAGGACCTGAATCTGCCAGCACCTTTATATCAGACTTCCCAGGCTCCTTCCAGAAGTAGGAGAAATCAATTTCTGTTCTTTTGGGTTTTTTTCATTTAATTTTTCTTTTACTATACTTTAACTCCTGGAGTACATGTTTCTGTTCTTTAGAAGACACCTGGCTTATGATATTTTTGTGTTAGCAGCCCAAACTAAGATACACAGCTAGGTTTGAATCACTACCCCATCATTTATTATATTTGTAAATTAGTCCTCTAATTTGTTATTTTTGGTTTCTGCATAATATTTCAAACTGCAGCTGTTGTGTAATTAAGCCATAGTTCCATTGGGACATGTTTGTGACTACCAAGGGATATAGCAAGGGAGTTTTAGGGTTTTTTAGTGGTTAATTTATGTGCATTCACTTTGTGTCCAGTGGTTTGCCACTAAGTACAATGCTGTAATAAACATCCTGTATGTATACCTTTAAAAACCCAGAGCTTTTATTTTTTATGGGAGAGATTCAAAGAGTAGGCCTTCTGGGAGGAAGGCTTTATGTAGTTTCAAGTTTCAACATCTGTTGCACTATTGCTTTCAAAAATCCACGACAATTTACATGTTCATCAGCAATGTCTGAACATCCTTCAACCCAAATTCCTGCCAGCAATGTTAGACTTTTTATTTATTTTGTTTTCTAAACATAAAAATAAAGAGTCTAATAAACCCCTGAACACTCATCACCCAGTTTTATCAACTGTGAATATTCTGGCATTTCTATACCCTTATATTTTAATTCAGTTTATTGAGGTATCACTTATAGGTGAAAAAAATAGATTCTTTTTAGTATACAGATCTATGAGGCTTGACGAATGCATATTGTTGTATAACCATCTATGCAGACATGATACAGAGCTTTCCCTCATAGTAAAAAGTTCCCTCATGCCTTTTGTTAGTCCAGTATTTCCCTCAAACCCCAGACCTTGGCAAGCACTGGTATATAATTTTTTCTCTATATTTTTGCTACTTCCAGAATATCATATAAATGCAAGCATATATCATGTAGCCTTTTGAGTATGGCTTCTACAATTTAACATAATGCATTTGAGATTTAGTTGTATCATTTCTTGTATCAGTAGCTTGTTCCTTTTAATTGCTGAGTAGTATCCAATTGTGTGGGCATTCCTGCATTTGTTTATCTATTCAACAGTTGAAATCTGGGGTGGTTATGAATATAGCTGCAGTAAACATTGATGACCATGTATTTATGTAAACATAAGTTTTTATTTTTCAGTTAAAAACCTAGGAGTGGGCCGGGTGCTCTGGCTCACGCCTATAATTCCAGCACCTCCAGCACTTTGGGAGGCAGAGGCTGGAAGATCACTTGAGATAAAGAGTTTGAGATCAGCCTGGCCAACTTGGTGAAACCCTCTCTTTACTAGAAATACAAAAGAAAATTAGCCTTGCCTGTTGGCACACACCTGTAATCCCAGCCATTTGGGAAGTTGAGAAATGAGATTTGCTTGAAATCAGGAGGCAGAGGTAGCAATGAGCTGAGTTGCGCCACTGCACTCCAGTCTGGGCAACATAGTGACTCTCATCTGAAAACAAACAAAAATCCCTAAGAGTGGAACTACTATGTCATATGATACACACACACACACACACACACACACACACATTTTAATTAAAAAACTGCAAACTTATTTTCTGGAGTGGCTAATACATTTTACACTACAACCAGCAATGTATGCAAGATCTAGATCTTCTGCATCCTCACAAGTACCTGACCATAAGCCTCTTTTAAAAAAAGCCACTATAATAGGTAACTAGCACTGCCTTATCATAGATAAATCTGCATCTTCCAAATGACTGATTCTGAGTACTTGTTTATGGGCCTATTTCTTTTCTTTGCTGAAACATCATTCAACCCTTTTATATTTTGCTAGAATGTTTTAATACTATAGAATTTTAAGGTCTTTATATATTCTAGATACATGTCCTTTATCAGACATGTATTTGGAAATTTTTTCTTTATCTTCCCCTTGTATGTTCTTGACAATGTTCTTATATTTTTAATGTATACAGCAATATTGACTTGTTGGTAGTCTTTCAGTTATGTGAATTTTAACATATATAGATAGATCCATGTAACCACAATAATCAATATGCAGAACGTTAAATTACTACAAAATATTCTCTTACATTTTCAATTTGCTTTTACTTTCTGTTCCCAATTATAATCTCTAAAAATCACTGAGATAGTCTCCATACCTACAGTTATATATATATATTTTTAGTACTTAATCATGCAGCAGTATGATTAAATGTACTGAGTAGTGCTCACTAAAATGCCTTTGGAATTCATATAACTTGCGTGGACCCCCAAGTTTATTCCTTTTTGTTGCTGTGTCTCATTTGTATTCCATTTTGTAGATACACTTCAGTTTGTTTATCCATTAACCTATTGAAGAACATTATGTTTTTTCCAATTTGAGTCAATTATTAATAGTCACTATAAATACCCATGTAGAGATACTTGTGTGAACGTATCTTTTCATTTTTCTAAGATGTATTTCCAGGAGTGTGGTTGGTGGAGTCACACAACAGAGTACTGTTAACTTTGCAGGAAACTGCCCAACCATTTCCAGTGTGGCTATACCAGTTTTCATTCCCACCAGCAATCTATGAAGAGTTCTAGTTGCTCTACACCCTTGTCAGTACACGTTATTGAATGTTTTCTTTTAGCCTTTCTAATATTCAGTAATATTTCATCATGATTTCAATTTGTAAATGTTAATGACTTTTTTTGTATTCTTTTCTGAAATGGGCAGTCAGGCATCACCACATGGGACAGAGGAGAGGCTCAGGAAAAAACTAAGTTTGTTATACTAACAGATTGTAGAGACGGGAGGCATAGGAACACTGTGCAGGGACAGATGGGAAAGACACTGAGGTGGTGAGTAGGCAGAAGACAAGAGTAGAAGGACCCTATAGGCCACAGTCTTTATGAGGATTTCCACAGGAAAAGAAAGAGCATAATAAACAGATTAAGCCTGGCTAGTTTGATAATGTCAGTGGACTCTAAGCTATAGGGATTGTCCTCAGGTGTCCATACCAGGCACTGAGATGATTAAACAAGAGGAATGTTGGTTCCTGGGAGGTATAAGCCACAGAGAGGAGGCATGACTCTGGATTGTTTAGTTTGCACCTCAAATGCATGCTCCTGGCTGAGCCTTTGCTATTTCTAAGAATTGGGTAGCTCCAGGAGGGGCAGTCTCTCCCCAGCTAGAAAAGGTTTTAAGATGTCAAAACAACATGATACACAGAAAATTTAAAAAATATTTACAGTACTACTATAAATACCTTTTTAAGTGCATATTTGCCAACTTCAGTCCTCTTTGAGGAAGGGCATATTCACATCATTAGCACTTTTTAGAACAGTTTTTATTTTCATATGATTGAGTTTTGGAAGTTATTTATATATTCTGGGGATAGGCATGGCAGCTCACACCTGTAATCCCAACCTTTTGGTGGGCTGAGGCAGAAGGATTTTTTGAGGTCATGAGTTGAAGACCACTCTGGGAAACATAGTGAGACTCCATCTTTACAAAAAATAAAATACAAGAAGTTTATATATTCTTATTAAAATCAACTGTTTCATGTGTGTGTGTGTGTGTGATTTACAAATCTTTTTCCTAATGTGTAGCTTATCTTTTCATTTCTTTAATAGGATATTTTGCAAAATCAACGTTTTTAATTTAGATGAACTCTAATTTTTCAAAGTGTATTTTTTTTTTTTGAGATGGAGTCTGACCCTGTTACCCAAGCTGGAGTGCAGTTGTGAGATCTCAGCTTACTGCAATCTCCAACTCCTGTGTTCAAGTGATTCTCCTGCCTCAGCCTCTCAAGTAGCTTGGATTACAGGTGCCTGCTACCATGCCCAGCTAATTTTTGTATTTTTAGTAGAGATAGGTTTCACCACGTTGGACTAGGCTGGTCTTGAACTCCTCAGGTGATCGCTGGCTTTGGCCTCTCAAAGTGTATTTTTAAATGGACAAATAATAATTATATATATTTATGGGGTATATAGTGATGTTTTAATACATATAATGTATAGTAATCATTTCAGGGTAATTAGCATCCCTATCGTCTCTAACATTTATTATTTATTTATGTTGGGAACATTCAATATCTTTCTTCTGGCTATTTGAAACTATATACTGTTATTCACTGTATTCATCTTACCATG
>CAUYLG010053873.1:0-126496 GCA_963573385.1 Cacajao melanocephalus | reverse complement strand
TAATAAAAGCAAACAAGTGGAAAATTTTAATTTTATTTTTTTTTTATAAATTTTTCCCCCCCAATTCTTTTTTTTTTTTTTTTTGCTTTTAGTTTTATACCAAGTGCCTCAATTAATGTTCTTTTTTTTTTTTTTTGTGACAGGAATCCGGCTCAAATTCCTCACCCCTCTCAAGGATGTAACTGCCAAAGAGAAGGAAAGTGCTGTGTTTACTGTGGAGTTATCTCATGATAACATCCGAGTTAAGTGGTTCAAGAATGACCAGCGCCTACACACCAGCAAGTCAGTCTCAATGGATGACGAAGGGAAAATTCACTCAATCACATTCAAAGACCTGTCTATTGATGACACCTCCCAAATTAGAGTAGAAGCTATGGGATTGAGTTCAGAAGCTAAACTCACTGTGCTTGGTAGGTGCTATTCAAATTTTAATTTTATTGCATTAAATTCAACAGAAATCTGTGGAGTATCTATTCTATAAAATAGTCTTCTGTTATATGGCATGAAGGCATCCGAGCTCCTTAAGAAGCTATCACATGTGTTATCAGGTTTATTTCTAAAACACTTTACCTTTATTACTGTAAAGTAATGAAGACTCTAGCTAACACCCACAAAATGCCAATTAAAAGCAAAATTAAAACTCTTCATTAATTATTGACCCTGGTCATGTTTAAAATAAGAATATATAAATATTTTATATCTCTTTATTTTATCAAAATTATTTCAGAGGAATGTTTTTCAAGTTTCTCATAAGAGAAGATACTACGTAACTTACATTAATAAGCCTCATTGTTTCTCTTGGCCACTTAATATCAAGAAGATTAAATATGAAGTCTAACATATATAGACACAATTAAAGGCAGACTATTAATTGATTAAGAAAAACTAACAATGTGAGTCTGAAAGCTTAAAAGTAAACTAGACATAACAGAATTTCCAAGAAATTAGAAATTTATCCAAATAATGTAGGAACACAAAATTGTATTTGAAGCTAAATTTCACACTCTTTTTAGCTATTGTTAATAAAATGTTTCAAAATTCAGTATGAGTGGATTAGATCTGATAAATCCCATACACTGATTCCCTTTCTCATATTTAGAGAACTTTTGAACATAAATATGTTGAATGGTTAAACACTTGACAAACTTTAAAAATATGCTCAGAACTCTGAGAGTTGCCTCTTAAGCTTTCTAAGAGATTGTCATTTCCCTAAGGTGATTAATCAAATTTTTTCGCTTATACTTTACTTGCAGAGGGAGACCCATATTTTACAGGAAAACTTCAAGATTATACTGCTGTCGAGAAAGATGAAGTGATTCTACAGTGTGAAATTAGCAAACCAGATGCACCAGTGAAATGGTTTAAGGATGGAAAGGAAATAAAGCCATCCAAAAATGCTGTTATTAAGGCAGATGGCAAGAAACGCATGCTAATCCTAAAGAAAGCCTTGAAACCAGATATTGGACAGTACACCTGTGACTGTGGGACAGATAAGACCTCAGGAAAACTTGACATTGAGGGTAATGAAATTTCCATGAGTTTCACTCTTGAAGCATTGGAGTCATTTGTGCCAGAGGCTAATGACCCATGCCGGCCCTTTACTTTTCTAGATCGGGAAATTAAACTGGTGCGACCCCTGCACAGTGTGGAGGTGATGGAGACTGAGACAGCCCGCTTTGAAACTGAAATCTCTGAAGATGATATCCACGCCAACTGGAAGCTCAAGGGAGAGGCCCTACTCCAAACACCTGTAAGGCTATTTCTGAACTTGTCAACGACTAAAGGAGCTGTGTGAAATAGAAAAGGACAGGTGAAAGTCAGAGTACATGCAGAACATTTAAAACTTGATAGCAGTTTCTCTATCAGACCATAAGCCAAAGAAAGATGTCAGGGTCTATGAATGGGCTCAGACTGGCACACTTGCATTATTTTTGATCCAGCAGAGCAGGTATAAGGTTGTAGATACTCTATGATGCTGCTAGTTGGCTCAGAATTATACAGCTAAAATAAATATGGCTTTCCGGATAGTACTTGTAAGCTTTACTTCCTAAAAAAGAGCTCAACGTTATATAAAGTTTCCTCACCATTTATTTGTTGCATTCCTTTAATTAAGATATTCTAAGAAAAAAAAAATCAAAGGAAATTATTTTCTATGAAAGTTTTTCTATTTTGTTGGTACAGGACTGTGAAATTAAGGAAGAAGGCAAAATACACTTCCTTATTTTGCACAACTGCCGCCTGGATCAGACTGGTGGAGTGGATTTCCAAGCTGCTAATGTTAAATCTAGTGCCCACCTCCGAGTTAAGCGTAAGTACTGTATGTTTTTGAGGAAAATTAAATAAACACTTTTATGGAAAATGAATATGAGTGAAATTAATTGGAGTTATTTTATTAGTTAGAAAATATTATTAAAACACAAAACTGGCTCTCTTGCATTTACCACTTTGACATTCCAATATGGAAGTGGCTCAAATCGTAAAGTTTCAGAAATTTTGTTGACCTTGCCATTTGAACGAGAGAAAATCTAGCAAATCAGATTTTCCTGCTCTGTAGTCCTCTCATTGAAAGTAGATACACATACAATGACAATCTAACTCAGAACCCTTGAAGACCACTTCCCTCAAGTGGCTGTGTAACTGGGAGCACCAGAAAGACAAACTTTGCTGTGTGGGCACTTCAGATTCAAGAAAGAAGGTGGAGAGCATTAGGCTAAAATTTCTGGAAGGTGCAAAGTGTTTGATGGATAGGAACAGCCTCTGATTGAGGGCCCCTTGTCCTCTCCCAATCAGAGTCTTAGTTATTTTGGAAGTCACATACCTTATGTAGCAAGAAGAACTTGACGCCTGGCAGAGAGACAGATGCAGCACAGATTTCTCGCTGACCTTGCACGTCAGCACGAAGAGGCCCCTACATATACTCACTCTCCGGCTACCACCTCTCCCCTTCTCAGCACCATGGGGCCACGTTCACATGGGAGTTAAAATACTGACCAGTCCTGTGGCTTCTTGAGGAAAGCAACCATGAAGATTCATATCTAAGTCTCTATTCTTTTGGGATTACAAAATGAGTAACACAAAGCTGTTTCTTCCCTCTCGAAAAGCACGAGTAATTGGTCTTCTGAGGCCTTTAAAGGATGTCACCGTGACTGCAGGAGAAACAGCGACCTTTGACTGCGAGCTCTCTTACGATGATATTCCAGTAGAATGGTATCTCAAAGGGAAGAAACTAGAGCCCAGCGATAAGGTAAAAATTAGGCATGCCTTGTCTTACCCATTCTTTTTCTCGAGTTCTTTCACCTTCACTTATATGTTCCTTATTCTTTGCTCTTTCTAATGTCCCTTCCTCTGCCTTTGGATTTCTCTTCCTGCCTTTAGCCTGATTTCTACTGAAATTGTAAAGCAGATTTTTCCATTTTTTATTAGGTTTAACCTGATGATATTTTCATTGAAATAGAAATAAAAATTTAAAATATGATCAAGTTTTAGTTTTTTGAAGAAAAGGCAAGACTTGATGACTATCAATGATAGTTTGTTTGATTAACCAGAAGACAGGAAGGATTAAACAGGCTTTCCGACTGGATGCTTTGCAACAATGGTGCACATTAAGTTTTAAGACTAATGCTCTCCATCCTATCTAGTGTTCTGCATATAAGGGGATTAAGAGGAGAAGATTGAAATTCCATTTCGGGCAGTTGGTCAAGTAGTTGAGATAACTTCTAGGCAGATTTGCTCTTCAAGCATTTCTCCAAAGCTATTTTTAACCTTCAAGTGCTTTGGGCTGTGCAATATCTGGAATGCAAGTGAACTATTTAAAGTACAACTGATGGTACTGACAAGAAAGAAGGGCTCCGTGGTTATCCACATATGTGAATGAAATGTTTTTTAAAGTTTTGGTAAATAACTAGCTCCTACTGCTAGCTTTTACTAACATTCTTTATGCCCAAGATTTTACCCATAAGTAAAAACCAAGGGATTGTTCAGATTGGCCCACAATACAATTTGCCTAAATTGATCTATATGTTTTGTCCCCAGAAAAACATATGTCTTTAAATTATCTTGACAATCCATCATTAATTTAATATGTTCAGCATAGGTTGGAAATAAAGCACAAGACAGTACATTGTTCTATGACATTTTGCCCCAGTATTTCAGAAATAATATTAAATGTGCTATAAAGAACTCAATACAAACCAAACTTTGAAGACTTAAAGGAATATAATTAAAAAGGGATTCAGTTTAACAAAAAGCTACAAAATTGACTGAAGTATTTGAAAAAAATGCCTTAAAGTAACTGCTTTGAAACAAACAAACTAGTATTCCAGTAGAGTGGTTACAGGGTGATTCACTGACAGTCATCTGCTACGTAAAGCCTGCCTGTTATACAGATAATAAGGAAATCTTCTTGGCCTCCTTTTTTAATGACTAGAAAAAGCAGCATCACATTCCATTTGTAGCATGAGAATTAAGTTACATATCAGAAAACCTTCCTTACAATGAGGTCTTCCAAATATTGAACTGAGGGAGGCATCTCTACCTTCAAGCTTGTTGTTTGAAAATGTGTATTTATCCTATCAATCATGATTTAATTAACTTCATGTCTAAAGGTAGAGAATTGGTTCACTTTTCAAGAGTCTTTCTAGATCTGTACATTTGTAATTTATATATAGGAACACTGCTTAAGGACAAAGGATATTGTTCTTTCATTACTAAATATCGTGTCATCATATTAAGAGCTTTTTATTAAAATATGAGTCTCAGTTCTAATACAAAAACTGCACTATTTAAATTCAAATGTAGACTCCTAAAAATCTTATTCACATTTTATTTTTTTTGAAATTCTTATTGTAACTAAAATTTTTTCTACCGGTTAGAGAGGATCAGTTTACAATAATTCTATAGGGCCCCTTTGCATCTCTTTTGGCATAGGAATTTTAATCCTTTACTCTAGGCACCCAAAATACTTTAGCCTTTTGTGAACTTGCTCTAGCATTACTTAAATGTCTCTTTTCAAAGAGAACTTAAATATAAGCTATGAAGTAATAAAATCATTTTATGACATTTGGCAGGTTTTGTTTATATTAAGTATATCAGAACAAACTTGCTCTTGTCAATGTAATTTGGACCTTTAATATTCGCTTTTTGTAAAATTTTTAGCCTCCCTCCAAAACTACAATAATCAAACAAGCAAAACCAAGCTATACAAATAGGAAATATGAAGAGAAAATTGTAGACATGAGGTGTTGCCTTTTTTCTTTGTTGTTGTAGTTGTTGTTTTTGGCTGTCAGTTTAAGAAAGGACTGCCAAGTTCCAAATAGCATTTGATAATTTTAAAGTTAAATTTTAAATTTGATAAAATTAAAATTTAAATATAAAATTTAATAGTTTTGTCATAGTCATAGTCTACTGTATTATTGTAATATACTGCCATTGTAAATAAATATTTTTTTAAATCTCTAACATTTTTCTTACATAGTCTACTGCAAAATCTTCAACATTTATTTCCTCGGTTTATTTTTATAAGGTATCAATCAGTTTTCCATTTCTTTCTTTTAATATAGTGGAGGTAGATTGTATACAAGCTGTTTATTGAGAAGCACTACATTCTGAGCAATGTCCCAGAGTAGCCACAGAGGAACTCAGATGATAAAGCAACATAATATTACCAGATAAAATGTATCTGTGGGTGGGTTAGAAACTGAGACACCTTTTTAAATAGGCAAAAGCATCATTCCAAAATTTATATTGAAATATCATTAAAAAGCAATTTTTCCCCATTTCAGCACCATGCCCTTGGATAAGTAGCTCTGTTCCAAGGGCATATTTAATTACCCTCTCCTAGCTGTTATTTTTCCTTATTATGTTTTTTGGCCATTCTCAATTATTAAGATAATTATGTAACTAACCATGCCCAGTTCTTAATTAAGGAAAACACCTTTAGATGAAACCTTATTTCTGATTCTTTTCTTTACACCAGCATAATAAATAGTTCCACTGGTAAAAACCTTTACATTATTTTTAACTCTAAGTAAACTCTTAAGCAGTGCCAAATCAGCCTGGATGACAGGGCACAGCTTCTTAGGAATTTTAGATCATAGAACTGGAAGAACCCCCAAGTCTCTTATCTTTACTGTCATAATGACCCTATCTCTAGTACCATTGACATCTGATTTTCTCATTCCTGTTGATTAAACACATGAAAAGGGAAGAAGAGTCCAACCTTAATTTGCAGTTTTGAACAAAATTAATAGGTTGTACAAATTATTTTAATCACAGATTTAATTGGTTTGCAAATAAGTTTCATTGCTAAAATAAATGGGAAGAAGGGTTATAGCTCATTGTTGCATGGCAAACACCTTACATTTCAGAACATAATGTTTACTTTCAGCTTGCCATAGCCAATCTTTTTCTTTCATCCTTTCATGATTTTGCTTTTCTAAGTTCTTCCTTTATATATATATAAGCCCACTATCAAAACGGGGGCATACACACACACACACACACACACACACACACACACACACACACACATACACACACACACACACACGTATGTATATATTATATGTGCTATACACCTACATATAGGCAAAAAGGACCACAAATGTAAGCAGAAATTGACCTGGGCAATTTCAACATGAAAGGCTACTAAGTAATTATATAAAGGCAACTATGAAAGCCTAAAATTTTCTTAAAAGATCCCAAACTATTGGTTGAATTTATTTTTGAATGCATATGTGCTAACTATATGATTATAATACAACTTGGAAAGCTCTGTTTCAAACCATTTACCTAAATGAATTAAATGTACCCATATACTAGATTGCTGTTTCATGATTCTTTTTTTGTTTAAACAACTAGGTGGTCACACGTTCAGAAGGAAAAGTTCATACACTTACTCTGAGGGATGTAAAGTTAGAAGATGCTGGGGAAGTCCAACTAACAGCAAAAGATTTCAAAACTCATGCCAACCTCTTTGTGAAAGGTAATTACAAGGCTTATTTTTAAATACATGTATAAGGCAGAGGGTCGTAAATAATGCCAACTCTCAACTATCTTTATATGATGAGTACTATAGATGTTTAAAATTAACTAAATGATCAAAAGTCTAATTTTACCTTCTGGCATAACAAAATACTTCACAAACTATCTTTTTAAAGAGTCAAAAATTGACTAGGACAGGTTTTACTTCCTCCTTCTGTCTCCATTGTTTTTATTGCATATCCTGGATCTTCAAAAGCCAGCTGGAGGAAGAATTATTATCAAGCTAGGTATCCATCACTTTGTTAACCAAGAGTTGGCTGTTATTTCCTTAATGTTTCCTAGTTTTTAAAGCGATTTTCCTCTTGTCTGTACAAATAATAAAACATCATTATTAGAGGAAAACATCTGAGTGTAATCAAAACTTGAAAATAAAACTCAAAACAGAAAAAAGCCCTGGAGATGCCAGGGGAAAGTTGAGATGGTACCAAAACTCTTGGAGAAGAAAAGGAGTATCTTGGCTAATAAGTATGATTCTTTCAGAACCCCCAGTTGAATTCACTAAGCCTCTTGAGGACCAGACGGTCGAAGAGGGAGCCACTGCAGTGCTGGAGTGTGAAGTCTCCAGAGAAAATGCTAAGGTGAAATGGTTCAAAAATGGGACAGAAATCCTCAAAAGCAAGAAGTATGAAATTGTTGCTGATGGCAGGGTCAGAAAACTTATTATACATGGCTGTACCCCAGAGGATATTAAAAAATACACTTGTGATGCTAAGGACTTTAAGACTTCCTGTAACCTGAATGTCGTGCGTAAGTATTCTTCTTACAAAGGACTTTTCATTTGCAACTCTTTGATAACAACAAAACAACACAACACTTTTTGCATGCCCTTCTTGGCCCAACTGCATTTATTGGCAACTTCTAGTATTGACACTGACCTAACCTGATCCCTTATGTATTTAAAGAAAAAAAAGAAAAGAAAAGTCTTATTCTATGTCTGGTCTGATTAATGATGGAGCAACCACTTTTCCCTATGCCTCTTTTCTCTCACTGAGTAGTGAGTAGATGTGCTCTTTGTCTATATGGAGTCAGCCTACTGTATGGATACAGATGAGGAGAAACTGAATTTTAAAGATAAGTAGGGAGTCCTAATTTTAAAAAGAAAGTAAAAGTGATTTCCATGTGGAAAGAAAATGAATTTTCAGGTGTGGGGAACAACTAGAAAATGAGCATGAAATTTCAGTCTCAATAGGAGCATACCAGAGATCTGCTGTAATATAACAAAGCCCATTCACATGATTCAATCTCTGAGAATAAGAATGGATAAGAAGATGGAGCAAGGCCTGGATTCTTTGAGTCCTGGATTCTTTGAATGAAGAGAGCTCTAATGGTTTTTAGTATTACTTCTTCCTCTGGTGAAAAATGTGATTAATGTTTTTTTCCAAAATGCCACATGCTAGCTTGTTTTATTCATTCCTTTGTCCAGTGATGACATTTTTCTGTGTATTTTTGTGCAATATTTGTTCGGTTGGTTTGGTTTGGTTGCTTCCTGTCGGTCAACAGCTACAACCTAGTGACTCTGCTTCATGCATCTTGTACTGCGTTTTTGTTACCGCTTTGTGGTTGCTCTGCTCAAGCTTATGTCAAAGTAGCTTCTTGGGTCTCCTTCTTCCCCTTGACATCTACCTCATTCCAAGAAGGCTCAGCTGCAAGGAGCATATGTTCAAACCTATTAGCCAGCATTTGTCTCAGAATCTTCTTGCTCAAGAAAGGTCATCTTGAGAAAGACTCACAAGGAGCTCTGAAAGAAGGAAGGGCAATGGGGCAGCTCCCTAATCCTGTACACTGGATGAATTAATTCTAGAGATTAATGAAATAACAGATGTAAAAAACCTAGTCACCCTCCCATACAAAACACTTTGCTTTGTTGCCTAATAGATTTTATGCCTGACTTATATGTGACGTCTTCAAAGCTGATTTTTTTTAAAAAGCTGAATGTATGTGTTTCAATTACAGCCTCTTAGCCATACACAAATCTGGTCGTAGTGCTTTAAGCTGTGTTATCTTTGAATTCTATTTTCTCAAAGATAAGACATTGTTTCTTTGCTACTGGTGTCTGCTGTTTCCTTTGACAATATCTTTCAAGTCTGGTGCAGTACAAATGAAGATTTTTCTTCCAGCTATTATTCAAAAGAACTGAGACGGCTCCCTAGTATATATGCTACACACACACATATGCTCACTAGTTGGACATACAGAATGCCACATGATTTTATGTAGACTGTAGAAGTATCTAAAAAGCAAAGCATCATATCTGATAGGCAGCTTCAAGCGATTTCAAAGTCAGCTGTAGTCTATCAGTATGGAAAGGCCCTACAAAACACTCGCTTTTTCTTAATGTATACTGTGGTAATGTCAGAGTACATTTCCAGAAACCTCATTTTGAATTCTGATGACATTCTCTTACAGCTCCTCATGTGGAATTCTTAAGACCACTCACAGATCTTCAAGTTAAAGAAAAAGAAATGGCTCGATTTGAGTGTGAACTTTCCCGAGAAAATGCTAAGGTCTGTGATTGTATACTTGTCATCTTGTACTGTCAAAAAGCTTTATATTTACTTTTGGTCTAGCCAAAATCAGAAAAAAAAAGTTACTCAAAACTTTCTCTGGCCACCACTTTACTTTCAAAGATGATTTTAGTATGAAATGTATACGTGACTTTAATTGTTCTCTTTTTAGTTTATTATTAGTAATTTTTCAAGTAATAGTAAATTATTAATTCCAATAGTAAATTATTAATTTACTATTACTTGAAAAACACTGGACTCACAATCAGGAGATTTAGATATTAGTTTGAACCTTATGAAGCTACTGTTTTTTTGTTTTTTTTGAGACAGAGTCTCACTCTGTCACCAGGCGCTAGGCTGGAGTGTGGTGGCACGATCTCGGCTCACTGCAACCTCCGCCTCCTGGGTTCAAGCAATTCTCCTGCCTCAGCCTCCTGGGTAGCTGGGACTACAGGTGCATGCCACCATGCCCAGCTTATTTTTTTTGTATTTTTGGTAGAGATGGGGTTTCACCACGTTGGCCAGGATGGTCTCGATCTCTTGACCTCGTGACCCGCCCACCTTGGCCTCCCAAAGTGCTGGGATTACAGGCTTGAGCCACCGCGCCCGGCCGAAACTACTGTTTTTTAAGATCAGAAACAGTCAAATATCAGCCATTATATTTGTTTCAACTAAGTACCTCTTGTTGCCATTAACTACAATTGGCAAGTTTCTTCGAGTCTGAGCCTCAGTTTACACATCCAAGAAGTTAGTCTGCATGATGTCTACGGCCCACTATGGCTCTACAAATATATGATCCCATTGTTTTTAATAACTGATAATAGTATCACAGCAGCTCACTTAACAGTAATTGGTAAGATCATTCTTACTTTTGGGGTTTGTTTACATTTGTGTCTGCCACCTTGGTTCTTCTTCATACTGTGAAGTCTTGTTCGTAGCTTTCAGAAAAACTCAAGATCGTAGTTCCTCTTAAGGACACCTGTGTGAAGGAACAAGAAAACTGATAATCTATTTATCATGAATATAGGTTCAGTGGTTTAAAGATGGTGCTGAAATTAAAAAGGGCAAAAAATATGACATCATATCCAAGGGAGCAGTGCGCATTCTCGTCATCAACAAATGTCTACTGGATGATGAAGCTGAATATTCCTGTGAAGTAAGGACAGCGAGAACTTCTGGCATGCTGACAGTTCTGGGTAAGAGCAAAGTCATTCTTGTGAAGTATATGTGTTGGGAAAAAAATAATAATTTCCAATTTAACTCAGTGTGCTTTTTGTTTTTTCAATGTTTGCAGAAGAAGAAGCTGTCTTTACCAAAAATCTTGCCAACATTGATGTTAGTGAAACAGACACTATAAAACTGGTTTGTGAAGTCTCCAAACCTGGCGCAGAAGTGATTTGGTATAAAGGGGATGAGGAGATCATTGAAACAGGAAGATATGAAATACTGACTGATGGACGGAAGAGAATCCTGATCATTCAGAATGCTCACCTTGAGGATGCCGGCAACTACAACTGTCGACTCCCAAGCTCTCGAACAGATGGCAAAGTCAAAGTACATGGTATGAAAACTACAGTGAATAATCTTTTATTTCTAACAATTCATACTTGCTAGATTTAAATTACAAGGACATAATGTTTCTAATATCTTGTAACTTTTTCTTCCCAGAACTGGCTGCTGAATTTATCTCAAAGCCCCAAAACCTTGAAATACTTGAAGGAGAAAAGGCTGAATTTGTCTGCTCTATATCAAAAGAAAGCTTTCAAGTCCAGTGGAAGCGAGATGATAAGACACTTGAATCTGGAGATAAATATGACATTATTGCCGATGGTAAAAAGAGGGTCTTAGTTGTGAAAGATGCCACGTTACAAGATATGGGCACTTACGTCGTCATGGTGGGGGCCGCCAGAGCAGCAGCTCACTTGACAGTCATTGGTAAGTTTGTTCTTGCTTTTAGGGTTTTTCTTGTATTTGAATTTAATACTTCCATCTTTCTTCATACTATAAAGTCTTATTGGTTGCTTTCAGAAAAACTCAGGATCATAGTTCCTCTTAAG
The DNA here is from genome assembly GCA_963573385.1 of Cacajao melanocephalus. Classification (NCBI taxonomy): domain Eukaryota; kingdom Metazoa; phylum Chordata; class Mammalia; order Primates; family Pitheciidae; genus Cacajao; species Cacajao melanocephalus. Next base: position 114,894 of record CAUYLG010053873.1, on the reverse strand, counting down.
GATACCCGGGTGAAGGAACAACAAGAAGTTGTCTTCAACTGTGAAGTCAATACTGAAGGTGCCAAAGCCAAATGGTTCAGAAATGAAGAAGCCATATTTGATAGTTCAAAATACATTATTCTCCAAAAAGACCTGATCTACACCCTCAGAATTAGAGACGCACGCTTAGATGACCAAGCCAACTATAACGTGTCTTTGACCAATCACCGAGGTGAAAATGTTAAAAGTGCAGCCAACCTAATAGTAGAAGGTAAGCAATTTATATGGCACTAGAGATTTTTTCATCAATTTCTATTATAAAAATAATTAAAATCAACATTATTTTTCTCCTTTACAACAGAGGAAGACCTTAGGATTGTTGAGCCTCTTAAAGATATTGAAACCATGGAGAAGAAGTCTGTCACATTCTGGTGCAAGGTGAATCGTCTCAATGTAACACTGAAGTGGACCAAAAATGGTGAAGAAGTGCCTTTTGACAACCGTGTCACATACAGAATTGATAAGTACAAGCACTCATTAATCATTAAAGACTGTGGCTTCCCAGATGAAGGTGAATACATTGTCACTGCTGGACAAGATAAATCTGTTGCTGAGCTTCTCATCATAGAAGCCCCTACAGAATTTGTGGAACACTTGGAAGATCAGACAGTCACTGAGTTTGATGATGCTGTCTTCTCCTGCCAGCTCTCCAGAGAGAAAGCCAATGTAAAATGGTACAGAAATGGGAGAGAAATCAAAGAAGGCAAAAAGTAAGCAAAATCTTTTTATTCTCTCTTTCTATAGCTATATATACACTTTTGACAATTTAGTGGCCATGATGCAAGCTAACTATTAATTCAATGTCTCCTTTAGATACAAATTTGAAAAAGATGGAAGTACACACAGGCTGATTATAAAAGATTGCAGACTGGATGATGAGTGTGAATATGCTTGTGGAGTAGAAGACAGGAAGTCTCGAGCTAGACTTTTTGTGGAAGGTACATATTAAACGAAAGGACAATTCTAATGTTACCAGTTTTTTATATTGTTAATCAAAATGTAAACATATTTGTATTTATTTCACATTTTCTTTCCAGAAATTCCTGTTGAGATCATCAGGCCTCCCCAAGATATTCTGGAAGCCCCTGGTGCTGATGTTACCTTTTTAGCAGAGCTCAACAAAGATAAGGTGGAAGTCCAATGGCTAAGAAATAACATGGTTGTTGTCCAGGGTGATAAACACCAAATGATGAGTGAAGGAAAGATACATCGACTACAGATTTGTGATATTAAGCCCCGTGACCAGGGTGAATACAGATTTATTGCCAAAGACAAAGAAGCCAGAGCTAAGCTTGAACTGGCAGGTCAGTCACTTTCTTTTATTTTAAAATATCCTTCCAATATCACAGGGATTATTTAGATTTCAGATTTCACAGTTATTTAATGAGGTAATTCTTGTGAGGGTCTTTCATTTCTAGCAAGCCCTATCCACATGTTAACTGTTCTAATTTTGCTCAATACAAAGTAAGGGTCTTGAGTAAGAGGAAATTAATAGCAATAATCTTTACATGCCAGAACCTTGGAGAGTTCCTAGTACATGATGGCTGTTTATGAGCTCCTAGAACTAACCTATCACCCTAAGAATCTTTTCAAGCCTAAAGACAATCTCATAGTCTCCTACTTCCAAACCCCTGTGTGCCTTTTGGGCGTGTTCTCATCCTGATCCAGGATATCCTTATACACTGTGTTTATGAAAAAGCCATTAGTGTATCTCTCATTCATAAGAAAAAAGTTTCTCTGGTTTATCTTGAACTAAGTATGCAGTGCCTACTCTTATCAAAAAAACAAAACATATTTTGCACTACACTGAGTCCTATCTTATTATTTTTGGCAAAGAATACATGTCTTATCATTTTATGCCATTCTCAATCCTCTATTCGCCAGTCTAATTTGCACACACAACAACAACCAAAAAAAGCTATGAGAACTCTAAGCCACTCAGTTTTCTCTGCTATAAAGTTACTGTGGCAAGGTCATGTAACCAATATTTGATAACAAGTGCATAATAATATATGATGTAGCTTGGCTACTGTTAACAGTCGAAAGCATTCACATGTTATCTTTCCAACTAGCTGCACCGAAAATCAAGACAGCCGATCAAGACCTTGTGGTTGATGTTGGCCAGCCTCTGACAATGGTGGTGCCGTATGATGCCTACCCCAAAGCAGAAGCAGAGTGGTTTAAAGAAAATGAACCTTTATCTACAAAAACCATTGATACTACAGCTGAACAAACTTCTTTCAGAATTTTAGAAGCCAAGAAAGGAGACAAAGGAAGGTATAAAATTGTGCTTCAGAACAAACATGGAAAAGCAGAAGGATTCATTAATTTAAAAGTTATTGGTAAGCCCTTGGGTCACTCAGACTTAATTGGCAAAGCACAACTTAAAAGCAAGACAGCACACTAAAAAATTCCTTTATATATGAATTTCAGATGTTCCTGGGCCAGTACGTAACTTAGAAGTGACAGAAACATTTGATGGTGAAGTGAGCCTTGCTTGGGAAGAACCTTTAACTGATGGTGGAAGCAAAATCATAGGTTACGTTGTTGAAAGACGTGACATTAAGAGAAAGACCTGGGTTATGGCCACAGACCGTGCAGACAGTTGTGAGTTTACTGTCACTGGTCTACAGAAAGGAGGAGTTGAGTACCTATTCCGTGTGAGTGCAAGAAACAGAGTTGGCACTGGTGAACCAGTAGAAACTGAGAATCCTGTAGAAGCAAGGAGTAAATATGGTAAGAAGTTTTAAGTAAATTGCAAGCTAGCTTTTAAGTAAATTGCAATATTTGCCTTCATCCCTAGTGTTACCCAAAACTCATGTTTTCTTCTTCTGTGGTGAAATCCAGATGTTCCAGGCCCTCCTTTGAATGTAACCATCACTGATGTGAATCGATTTGGTGTCTCACTGACATGGGAACCACCAGAGTATGATGGAGGTGCTGAGATCACAAACTATGTCATTGAATTAAGAGACAAGACTTCTATCAGGTGGGATACTGCCATGACTGTGAGAGCTGAAGACCTGTCTGCAACTGTGACTGATGTGGTGGAAGGACAGGAGTACAGTTTCCGAGTGAGAGCCCAAAACCGAATTGGAGTTGGAAAACCAAGTACAGCCACACCCTTCGTCAAAGTTGCTGATCCAATTGGTAAGCCCATCAAAAAAAAAAAAAAAAAGGAAATAATTACTATGTGAAATCCAGATGTTAGGTATATCAATTAAAATAAATCAAGCTAAATAAAAGTTAAAAAAAAAGGTAGAATATCATAAAAATTTGAATAAAGTTCTAGAAACCCAGATAATGCCTGCTTTACTCAGTGAATTCAATAAATCTGTTATTTTAATGAGGTTGATATAATTGATTACACACTGTCTTCACAAATTGTCACTAACATAAAATGTATGCTCCAACTCTTTCTTTTATTCCAGAGAGACCAAGTCCTCCTATAAACCTAACTTCCTCAGATCAGACTCAGTCATCAGTTCAGCTCAAATGGGAACCTCCTCTGAAAGATGGAGGAAGCCCAATATTAGGCTATATAATTGAGCGATGTGAAGAAGGAAAAGATAATTGGATTCGTTGCAATAAGAAACTTGTCCCTGAACTGACTTACAAGGTAGGTCATTTGCATATAAAAAAAGAATATTCAGTGTGGATCATGGACATAACTGTATGTGTTTTTTACAAATATTAATTCTAATTGTAGGTTACTGGATTGGAAAAAGGAAATAATTATTTATATAGAGTATCTGCAGAAAATGAAGCTGGTGTTTCAGATCCATCTGAAATTCTTGGTCCTCTCACTGCTGATGATGCATTTGGTAAGTGGATATTTTATTTTTAGATCTGGGAATAGCACATAGCTACTTTGGAGCAACAGAGGTTTAAATATGGCACTGCAAACTCATTAACTGTTCGTTTTTGCAGTTGAACCAACAATGGATCTAAGTGCATTTAAAGATGGTCTGGAAGTTATTGTCCCAAATCCTGTCAAGATCCTGGTTCCAAGTACAGGCTATCCAAGGCCAACTGCAACCTGGTGTTTTGGAGATAAAGTACTAGAAGCAGGGGACCGTGTGAAAATGAAGACCTTGTCTGCCTATGCTGAACTTGTCATTTCTCCAAGTGAACGTTCAGACAAGGGCATTTATACACTGAAATTAGAAAACCGTGTGAAAACAATTTCTGGGGAGATCGATGTCAATGTAATTGGTAAGGAACTAAACCTTTATCATCAAAGGTGATTTGGCAGTCTTGGTTCAGACTATTAGTGATAGTGACTTGGGAGTGCATTTTCTTTTCAGCTCGCCCAAGTGCACCCAAAGAACTGAAATTTGGTGATATAACCAGGGACTCAGTACATTTGACTTGGGAACCACCTGATGATGATGGAGGAAGTCCATTAACTGGATACCTTGTTGAAAAACGAGAAGTCAGCCGGAAATTATGGACTAAAGTGAGTTTTGAGCAGCACTGCATCAATGCCAAAAATGAGAGTAGGGGAAATCTTAGGTTGGGATGCCAAGCAAAAGTCTTATGTGCTACATTTTCTTACCTTTACCTCACTGAAAACATAAAAAAACTTTTTAAGAATGCATTGGTGCTAATGCTTCCTGAAGTAGTTCAACCAAGGATCGTATAATTGCCTCGTCTTGCGGGCCTTACCAAATTTTCAGCTAGGATTGTACCCAATATGTACCCATTAAGCTAGAAGCCAGTCTAAGGAAAGTAAATATTTATTTCCTTTGTTGTCACATTTCTTCTTCCACTAGAATAACTTAGTTGACCTAATCAGCCATTATTTTTTTGTGTTTATATTAGTTACTATTCTTTACCCTGAATTAAAATTATATTTCTAATAACCAAACTGATTGAAAGAATCAACACCTCATTTGCCATCTTTTTTCATGTGTACAAACTGTGAAGCAGTTTTTCTTATTCTGAGTCAAATATTATCATGTATCCTACTTTGCAGTTTTCCCTAATGTAAAATTAATATAAGAATAATCCTTAGCATTCAAAACAACTTCAGTTTGTATCCCTGGTCATGGTAAACATTTTTTGAGTTGGGGAAAGGATTTTTGGGAAATAACTAATTAACTGTATTTCTTTCTCCCAGGTTATAGACTGTGTGACTGATCTAGAATTCACAGTTCCTGATCTTGTTCAAGGAAAAGAGTACTTATTCAAGGTCTGTGCTCGTAACAAATGTGGCCCTGGAGAACCTGCATATGTTGATGAACCTGTAAATATGTCAGCTCCTGCAAGTGAGTACATTCTTGATGATTTCTTACCTAATCTTGTGTTGCCTATTTTTTGCTTTTAGACCCGGGGTTGAAGTTATTGGGCCAGGCAGGGGCTGGCAATGTGAAGAGAACTTCATAGGTGGTCTATGTAAGACTGACTCTCTCTTCCAAATGTTATAGCGGTACCTGACCCACCAGAGAATGTTAAATGGAGAGATCGAACAGCCAATAGCATCTTCTTAACATGGGATCCACCGAAATACGACGGTGGTTCACGCATCAAAGGATACATAGTTGAAAGATGTCCACGTGGTTCTGATAAATGGGTTGCCTGTGGAGAACCTGTTGCAGAAACAAAGTAGGTTATTTGGCATGAGAGTAAATGTGTACTCCTAGTCACTAAAATAGGCTTTGTTGGCGAAGATTTTAATGTTTGTCTTTTTTCATTGAGAATTCTATGCTGCCGGTGTATCTGATTTTAAAAGGTACTGCTGAATGTACCCTCTGCTTAGGATTTTCATGACAGTACTGAAATGAAAATCTATTCAGTTATAGTGCTATAGTAATCCAGATTTAATTTGAAGACAAGTATTATACCAAGCGTTTAAATTTTTGAAAGATTATGAGTACTATACAGAGAAAATGGATTATTGACAATACAGTCAAATATCTTATTTTGTTTCCTGACAGAATGGAAGTGACAGGTCTTGAGGAAGGCAAATGGTACGCCTACCGCGTAAAGGCCTTAAACAGACAGGGCGCTAGCAAACCAAGCAGACCCACAGAGGAAATCCAGGCTGTGGACACACAAGGTATCTATTTCTGATTTTTGTCGTATCAAATAGGCCTCTGACCTTAAATCTGTTTGAACTTGCTAACATCGTAAATAATCTATTCCAATTCAGAGGCCCCAGAAATCTTCCTCGATGTGAAGCTTCTTGCTGGTCTCACTGTAAAAGCTGGGACCAAGATTGAACTTCCTGCCACTGTAACCGGAAAACCTGAACCTAAAATAACTTGGACAAAGGCTGATACGATTCTGAAGCAGGACAAAAGAATTACTATTGAAAATGTCCCAAAGAAATCCACAGTGACTATTATGGATAGTAAGAGAAGCGACACTGGCACATACATCATCGAGGCTGTGAACGTGTGTGGCCGGGCCACTGCTGTGGTAGAAGTCAACGTCTTAGGTAAGGAAGGTTCTCATTCTAAAAGGGGACAAACTCTTTGCACTTACTTTCTTGAAAAAAAAAATCCTGGTGAATAATTGTTTTTCTGTATCTGTAATGCCATACACAGATAAACCTGGACCACCAGCTGCCTTTGACATCACAGATGTAACCAATGAGTCATGTCTTCTAACATGGAACCCACCACGAGATGATGGTGGATCTAAGGTTACAAACTATGTTGTGGAGAGACGAGCAACTGATAGTGAAGTGTGGCACAAGCTCTCATCCACCGTCAAGGATACAAACTTCAAGGCCACCAAATTAGTGCCCAATAAAGAGTACATCTTCAGAGTTGCTGCAGAAAACATGTATGGTGTTGGTGAACCAGTTCAGGCCACTCCAGTAATAGCCAAATTTCAGTTTGGTAAGTTTCTCAATCAGCTGACAAAAAAAAAAAAAAACAAACAAGGATGCTTATATCATAATTGCATTTTGGTGTTATATTTATATATAGGACATATAACATTTTATACCATTATCTTATCTATAGATCCACCTGGACCTCCAACTCGCCTAGAACCTTCTGATATCACCAAAGATGCAGTGACTCTCACATGGTGTGAGCCAGATGATGATGGTGGCAGCCCAATCACTGGATACTGGGTTGAAAGATTGGATCCTGATACGGATAAATGGGTTAGATGCAATAAGATGCCAGTAAAGGACACAACATACAGGTATGTTCAGAATCCCCATCAAGATTTTAAGACAGCAGTATATTAAAATGTTTACTCTTTAGTATTCTTTTTGATTAAACATGGTTTTATAGTACTGAAAAATTTTTAAACTATTACTTATATTTTCTATTACCTCATAATTTGAAAAATTATATAAATTCCACTTAAGGGCACATTTCTTAGTGTACTCTAAAATGTTAACTTTCAGGAAGTTTCAAAGTGTTTGATCCTCCAGTGTATTATGATAACGATGATTGTCATTGATATTATCATTAGATTGGTATGTTTGGCCAAGTCTAAAGTGTGTGGCAGCTAAAAAGCAATTTTTAATTTATATTGAAATGCTTTTCAGTTAAATTTCCAAATCACTTTTTTATAATTTAAATAAGGTAGTCTCTTCTGTGTAAAATAAACATAGGCTTCTTCTGCTTCTTACCATGATGTTACATATGCACTTTGTTCCTAATTCAGAGTGAAAGGTCTCACCAATAAGAAAAAATACAGATTCCGTGTGTTAGCTGAAAATCTTGCTGGACCTGGAAAACCAAGTAAAGCAACAGAACCAATCTTAATAAAGGATCCCATAGGTATTATTTTTATAATTTTTGTGGTTATTTTGAAGCTTATATGAATTCCTTTTTTGGCAAACCTAAATAATGATTTCATTGGCTTGCAGATCCTCCATGGCCCCCTGGAAAACCAACTGTAAAAGATGTAGGCAAAACATCATTAATGTTGAATTGGACAAAACCAGAACATGATGGAGGTGCAAAGATTGAGTCTTATGTCATTGAAATGCTGAAGACTGGAACAGATGACTGGGTCAGAGTGGCAGAAGGGGTTCCTACCACTCAGCACTTGCTCCGAGGGCTCATGGAAGGACAGGAATACTCATTCCGAGTTAGAGCTGTGAATAAGGCTGGGGAAAGTGAACCCAGTGAACCCAGTGACCCTGTGCTTTGCCGGGAGAAGCTATGTAAGTCACTCTTGATGTCTGGGGTATATAAATTCTTCTAACGTCTGCCTGTGAACCACAATATGAAAAAATATGAAAAATTCATTATTATCATTTCCTCCTGGCTATATTATTTCTTAACAACTATCTGCACATTCAGACTGACTATCAGGTAATAAAAAAATGAATTTGCTTTCTTTCTTTTTTGTTCAGATCCTCCATCACCACCCCGCTGGCTTGAAGTTATTAATATCACAAAAAATACAGCAGACCTAAAATGGACAGTTCCTGAGAAAGATGGAGGGTCCCCCATCACCAACTACATTGTGGAAAAGAGAGACGTCAGGCGAAAAGGCTGGCAAACAGTGGATACCACTGTCAAGGACACCAAGTGCACAGTCACCCCGCTGACTGAGGGCTCTTTATATGTGTTCCGAGTTGCTGCAGAAAATGCTATAGGACAAAGTGACTACACTGAGATTGAGGACTCTGTCTTGGCCAAAGACACCTTTAGTATGCTCTCACACTTAATCTTTGTGACAATATTTGTAGGAGATTATCACCTTCCCTCCTGTTTTCCTAATCATTGATTATTTTGCTTTCAGCCACTCCTGGACCACCCTACGCTCTGGCTGTGGTTGATGTGACAAAACGACATGTTGACCTAAAGTGGGAGCCACCTAAAAATGATGGTGGCAGACCAATACAGAGGTAGAATTTGAATTAATTCATAAAGAATAACTTACAGTTGGCTGCAAATTCTTAACTGTGTTTTTTCATTAATGCTAATGAAATGCTTTGTTATTTCAATAGATATGTCATTGAGAAGAAAGAAAGGTTAGGTACCCGTTGGGTAAAAGCTGGAAAGACTGCAGGACCTGACTGTAACTTCAGAGTAACTGATGTCATTGAAGGAACAGAGGTCCAGTTTCAGGTTCGGGCTGAAAATGAAGCTGGAGTTGGCCACCCAAGTGAACCCACAGAAATCCTATCCATTGAAGATCCAACAAGTAAGTAGTGCTGATTATACACAAAATATTGTCCAGACGTTGATGAGAGTGGATATGAATGTTTCACTCTTTTCTCAGGTCCTCCCTCACCACCCCTTGACCTACATGTGACTGATGCTGGGAGAAAGCACATTGCCATTGCTTGGAAGCCTCCAGAGAAAAATGGTGGAAGTCCTATTATAGGATACCATGTCGAAATGTGTCCAGTAGGCACTGAGAAATGGATGCGAGTTAATTCTCGCCCAATAAAGGACTTGAAATTCAAGGTTGAAGAAGGTGTTGTTCCTGACAAAGAATATGTTCTGAGAGTGAGAGCAGTCAATGCTGTTGGTGTCAGCGACCCATCTGAAATCTCCGAAAATGTGGTTGCCAAAGACCCAGACTGTAAGAACACAATGACTTTTATAATTAATAAAATAGGCTTTATTCATCCATTGCATTTTGACATACTCTCTTGTTTGCTGTTTTGAATGATATCTTACAGGCAAGCCAACAATTGACCTGGAGACTCATGACATTATTGTTATTGAAGGTGAAAAGTTAAACATTCCTGTTCCCTTCAGAGCTGTCCCCGTTCCAACTGTTAGTTGGCATAAAGATGGCAAAGAAGTTAAAGCAAGTGATAGATTAACAATGAAGAATGATCACATCTCTGCACACCTTGAAGTTCCCAAGAGTGTCCATGCAGATGCCGGAGTTTATACCATTACACTGGAGAATAAGCTTGGCTCAGCAACTGCCTCACTCAATGTCAAAGTCATAGGTAATCATTCTTTGATGAAACACCAGACATTCTTCAGATGTAGAGGAAATTAGTTAACTTTGCAGTGCTATTCATAATATAAATCGCCTCATGAACTGGCCACTTGTAAACTAAATGTCATTTCTGATTATGTCTTTCCATTTGAGAAGTAAAGCAATTCTAAAGAGATGAAATCACTAAACTATAATTAATATTTATAATTATTATATTTATAATATAAATATTTATAAATATATTTACAATATATTTATAAATATAAATATTACATTTATAATATATTTATAATATTATAAATGTTAATTTAAATATAAAATTATAAATATTAATTATAGTTTAGCTATTTTATCAATATTAATTATAATTATATAATTAATATATAGTTTAAAATTTATATTATAAATATTAATTTATAATAGTTTATTTGCATGTGAAATACTAATTTAAATAAAAGACATTAGCATACTCAAAGAATACTGAAATGACCACAATTTCTTAATTGTGTAATTTAACATTTTCCCATAGTGTTCTCAACCAGGGATAGTAACATTTTTTGTGTCCCTCTCCCCTGCAAATAATGTCTGCAAGTGTGTGGGGCCATTTTTGCTTGGCACACAGACTTGGAGTAGATGCCACTGACATTTAGTAGTTGGGAGCCAAGAATGCTAAATGCTCTCCAGTGTGAAGGATACTACAGCACATGAAAGATTATCCTACCCAAAATACAGATAGCCCCACTTAGAGACAAGTGCATTATTAAAATGCTGATTTTTCAGGATTACAAGAATAATTATCTATTTTTGTAATAGGCCTACCTGGACCATGCAAAGATATTAAAGCAAGTGACATTACCAAGAGTTCTTGTAAGTTAACATGGGAACCTCCAGAATTTGATGGTGGAAGCCCAATTCTTCATTATGTCCTGGAGCGCAGAGAAGCTGGGAGGAGAACATATATACCAGTCATGTCTGGTGAGAACAAACTGTCATGGACTGTGAAGGATCTCATACCAAATGGTGAATACTTCTTCCGTGTTAAAGCAGTCAACAAGATTGGTGGAGGAGAATATATTGAACTGAAAAATCCAGTCATTGCTCAAGATCCAAAGCGTAAGTTTGGGCATGGATGTGCTATGGCTAGGAACTAATAAACCATAGTTTTGTTTTAGGAAGGTGGTATTCCTGATGCTAACTTTTTTTTTCTTGTTTTTCAGAACCCCCTGATCCACCTGTAGATGTTGAGGTTCATAATCCTACAGCTGAGGCAATGACTATTACATGGAAGCCACCTTTGTATGATGGAGGGAGCAAGATAATGGGCTATATCATAGAGAAGATTGCTAAGGGTGAAGAAAGGTGGAAGAGATGCAATGAACACCTGGTACCAATCCTGACCTATACAGCAAAAGGACTGGAAGAGGGAAAGGAGTACCAATTCCGTGTGCGAGCAGAGAATGCTGCGGGTATTAGTGAACCTTCTCGGGCTACTCCTCCAACCAAAGCCGTAGATCCCATTGGTAAGTTTTGTTTAATGGAGTTGCCACTTTCCCATTGTAAAACAAATGAAAATAATGTTTTGTCAGTTATTTTCATCAGAATTGAAAACATTTATTGGTTATAACCATTATAGATGCCCCCAAAGTCATTCTGAGAACAAGCCTAGAAGTGAAACGAGGTGATGAAATAGCACTTGATGCGAATATCTCTGGATCACCTTACCCAACTATTACATGGATAAAGGATGAAGAAGTTATTGTACCAGAGGAAATTAAGAAGCGTGCAGCACCCTTGGTTAGGAGGAGGAGGGGTGAAGTTCAAGAAGAAGAACCATTTGTCCTGCCTCTCACACAGCGTTTGAGTATCGACAATAGCAAAAAGGGAGAATCTCAGCTACGCGTCCGAGATTCTCTCCGACCTGATCATGGTCTCTATATGATCAAAGTTGAAAATGACCATGGTATCGCAAAAGCTCCTTGTACTGTCAGTGTATTAGGTAAGTCATTAAAACTACACTTTCCAATGGAAAACATAAAAATAAAAAGTTTGGGGGAGAGTTAAAAGAAATGGGAAATAGCTTCAGCAAGTTATCCCCAGTCATATTTTATCTCCTGGCCATGTAAAAGAAATCACCTGACCTTGTTATTTATTAGCTAGCAGAATACAAAGATAGAAGTGGGAAAAACAGAAATCATGTCAGAGGAGCATGCTCACATTTACATTTTCCATAGCAACCCCTCCCACACAAAATTGTAATTACCGTTCTCTTTTGAAATATTAGATACACCAGGACCACCAGTCAACTTCGTATTTGAAGATATTAGAAAGACCTCAGTCCTCTGCAAATGGGAACCACCCCTTGATGATGGTGGCAGTGAAATCATAAACTACACTTTGGAAAAGAAAGATAAGACAAAACCCGACTCTGAATGGATTGTTGTCACTTCAACACTTAGACATTGCAAATATTCAGTAACAAAACTGATTGAAGGAAAGGAGTACCTCTTCCGTGTAAGAGCTGAAAATAGGTTTGGGCCTGGTCCACCGTGTGTTTCAAAGCCATTTGTAGCTAAAGATCCATTTGGTAAGGTTCTTTAGCCTCTGAAGTTTGCCTTTTTACCATGTACTTTGATATATAATTACTACAGCTTATAAAATTTCATTTTTATGTCATATTAGGAAATTAATTCAAATGTTAATTTTTTTTATCAGAACCACCTGATGCACCAGATAAACCCATTGTGGAAGATGTTACCAGCAACAGTATGCTAGTGAAATGGAATGAACCAAAAGATAATGGAAGCCCCATTTTGGGTTATTGGCTTGAAAAACGTGAAGTTAATAGTACACATTGGTCTCGTGTCAACAAAAGCCTTCTGAATGCCTTGAAAGCCAATGTAGATGGCTTATTAGAAGGACTCACCTATGTCTTCAGAGTATGTGCTGAAAATGCAGCTGGACCTGGAAAGTTCAGTCCACCTTCAGATCCCAAAACAGCACGTGATCCAATCTGTAAGTAATTCCTTAAGAAGAAAGTGGAGTAAAATAAGCTATTGTATATTTTAAAACAATCAGGGAGTTTAATTTGTATATCTTCATTCATTCTAGCTCCGCCTGGGCCACCTATCCCAAGAGTCACTGACACGAGCTCTACAACTATTGAACTAGAATGGGAACCCCCAGCTTTCAATGGTGGTGGGGAAATTGTTGGCTATTTTGTCTATAAGCAGTTGGTTGGCACAAATGAATGGTCACGCTGCACAGAGAAGATGATCAAGGTCCGTCAGTACACTGTCAAAGAAATCCGAGAGGGTGCTGATTACAAACTTCGGGTGACTGCTGTCAATGATGCAGGGGAAGGACCGCCTGGAGAAACAGAACCTGTTACTGTGGCTGAACCACAAGGTACTTAACGTTATTGGAATAAAATTATGGATAATCTCTCTGTACAGGACTACTTTTTAATCCTTTATGGGCTAATATATGACTGTTCTCTTTCAACAGAGCCTCCAACTGTGGAACTGGATGTTTCTGTCAAGGGTGGAATACAAATAATGGCTGGGAAGACTCTTAGAATTCCAGCTGTGGTGACGGGTCGCCCTGTACCTACAAAAGTATGGACCAAAGAAGAAGGGGAGCTGGATAAAGACCGCATTGTAATAGACAATGTTGGAACCAAATCAGAACTAATTATCAAGGATGCACTGCGAAAAGACCATGGCAGATATGTGATTACAGCTACAAATAGCTGTGGTTCCAAATTTGCAGCGGTCAGGGTAGAAGTTTTTGGTAAGGAATACTGCATTGATTTTCATAGGATTTTCCCAAGTGATAATATGTTATTACATTGATTTGGGGCTTTGTTTTGTTTTCAGATGTCCCTGGTCCAGTTCTTGATTTAAAACCTGTTGTAACAAACAGAAAAATGTGTCTACTTAACTGGTCTGATCCAGAAGATGATGGTGGAAGTGAAATAACAGGCTTTATCATTGAAAGAAAAGATGCCAAGATGCATACTTGGAGACAACCAATAGAGACTGAGAGATCTAAATGTGACATCACAGGTCTGCTGGAGGGACAAGAATATAAGTTCCGTGTTATTGCCAAGAACAAGTTTGGCTGTGGCCCTCCTGTTGAAATAGGGCCAATTCTTGCAGTTGATCCACTAGGTAAAAGAAAAGGTTTCACTGTGTTTATAGAATAGTGTTTTGCTTCTAGTTATATTGTTTATTTATTGAGCTTTATGGCTTGAAACTCCCAACAATCTCAAAATCTATAGCTAGAGAATAATAAGAAAAGTAAATAAAAAAACTAACAACATTAAAGATATCATATTTGCCATAATTTCAATGTAATTTGTGGCTGTAATTCTATTAATTATGCATGGCTTTGTGTACTGAAAAACTTGGATCTACAGAGGCTTAATAATAACCTAGAAGTAGTTTAGATGTATTAAATATCTCCAGTAGAACACATTGGAAGTCGGTTTTTAAAATTTACTAACCTGGTAGTTAAAGAGAGTTCAATGTTTTTCTAAAAGATTAGACAATTGTCTGAGGATAAATGCCTTAGTCTTCCTCTATATTCAAAAAGTCCCCATACTGGAAGGATAGGGAGGCCTAAAACCAGGAAGAGCCTCCAAAGAACAGAAAACCAACCAGAGGGAATCTCCTTAAAATCAATACAAAACACTAAAATTGCACACACAGTAATGCACACTGACATCCCATCTAAGAAAGCAAAGCCTTTAGGGAAGACCCATTCCTCAAGAGAAGGAAGAATTTATTCCTTCACCACCACCTCCTGAAAAAAAAATAAATTACATCCTATACCACTATTATAGCAGCTCACCTGTGAATATTCAATATATCACAGGCTGTGCCAGAGGTGCCACAACAGAGCTGGGCTTCCACTGCTTCTGGTTGCAGTAATAGTCAACAAGTATGGATTGGGTCTCGTTTTACCACTGAAAGCTTAATTCTTAGTTTGACCCTTCAGGAAAGAAAACTTCAGCAGCATTACATGCATCCTCTTTTCACCATATTTTGAACCCACACATGAGGCAACATGACTCAAAGTGTGTTCAGGAGACATATCCACTATCCATTAATAAAAGAAGAAACACTTTGCTCTCAGCTGGTCCTTCAAAGCAAAACTTCACTAACTAACTTTCCTAGTTCATTAGAATTAGAAGCATCCCCAGTTACAAAGATAAACAATCTAAAATGTTAAATATAAAAAAATATACGTGCCCTCGATTTATTTTTCATCGATAATCTTGATGAAAAGTTTGCCACGAAAAATTCTGTCTATATGAATGTCTATAATTTTGACAACTGACAAGTTTTAGGAAAGATTTTAAATATGGATGTAAGGTTATGCCAAACAGATGGCTATTTTTTACATAATTAAGTTGAAGTGAAATATTATTTCTTACATGAATATTTATCTCATGCTAATCATTTTCACTTGCCTCTGGCTAAAGGTCCTCCATCATCTCCTGAGAGGCTCACATACACAGAAAGGACAAAGTCCACTATCACCCTTGACTGGAAAGAGCCCCGCAGTGATGGTGGCCGTCCCATTCAAGGATATATCATTGAAAAACGGCGTCATGACAAACCTGACTTTGAAAGAGTTAATAAGCGACTCTGCCCAACCACATCTTTTCTGGTTGAAAATCTTGATGAACACCAAATGTATGAGTTCCGTGTCAAAGCTGTCAATGAAATTGGTGAAAGTGAACCATCTCTACCTCTGAATGTAGTCATACAAGATGATGAAGGTGTGGAATCTGAATAATAATTTTAATGCATTTTACAGTGTGCCTTTATCCCATAAGTTGAAAAACATCCTTATGACTTTGCTATTTTTTTTTCTTTCTCTTCTCTTTGCAGTGCCTCCAACTATTAAGTTGCGTCTGAGTGTTCGAGGAGACACTATCAAAGTTAAGGCAGGAGAGCCTGTTCACATCCCTGCAGATGTGACAGGCCTTCCAATGCCTAAGATTGAATGGTCCAAGAATGAAACTGTAATTGAAAAACCCACTGATGCACTTCAGATAACCAAGGAAGAAGTATCCCGAAGTGAGGCAAAAACTGAGCTTAGCATTCCCAAAGCAGTCCGGGAGGACAAAGGCACTTATACAGTTACTGCTTCCAATCGCCTTGGCTCAGTGTTCCGAAATGTTCACGTTGAAGTATATGGTAAGTAACTTGCTTTCTTACATCAAAAAGGCATCCAGTGTCTGTTTAAGAATTGCCTTCCCAATATCCTCTGTTGATTCTTTTTCAGACCGCCCATCCCCACCAAGAAATCTTGCTGTTACTGACATTAAAGCTGAATCTTGCTACTTGACATGGGATGCCCCTCTTGATAATGGTGGCAGTGAAATCACCCATTATGTAATTGACAAACGTGATGCAAGTAGAAAGAAAACAGAATGGGAGGAAGTCACCAACACTGCTGTAGAGAAAAGATACGGGGTAAACTCTTCTACATATTTTCTTAAACACATTAAAAGTATGTGACTCTGATTTGATGCCATTTTAGTATAACCTTGGAATTTGATAATTAAACTCAAAACCGCACACAATAAGCTGTTATTTTGTTATCGTAGTGTTTAGCACCACACACATAAGGCTCCTTAGTAAATAGTGTTTGATACACAGATAATTTTTTAGTTGAGATCCACTATCAGGTACAATACATATACACATTCTTATTTTTAAAAAGCTTTCCTTTTCTCTGTCTTCCCATGTTTTGAGTCTATATATTTATTTCTTCTTATAGTTATCCTCCCCAAAATAAGTTGAATTTTTAAATGAGTGAAAATCAACATAAGTATATTGTCTTCAATAAATGTCTATTTTTCTAATTTCTAGATCTGGAAACTTATCCCCAATGGCCAGTATGAGTTCCGAGTCAGGGCAGTGAATAAATATGGAATCAGTGATGAGTGCAAATCAGATAAAGTAGTCATTCAAGATCCTTATCGCCTTCCTGGACCTCCAGGAAAACCAAAAGTTTTGTCACGCACCAAAGGATCAATGCTAGTGAGCTGGACTCCTCCTTTGGACAATGGTGGCTCTCCAATTACTGGCTACTGGCTGGAGAAAAGAGAGGAGGGAGGTGCTTATTGGTCACGTGTTAGCCGAGCACCAATAACCAAAGTGGGATTGAAAGGCGTGGAATTTAGTGTTCCTCGTCTGATTGAAGGCGTTAAATACCAGTTCAGAGCCATGGCAATAAATGCTGCAGGAATTGGTCCTCCCAGTGAACCATCAGATCCAGAGGTTGCAGGAGATCCCATATGTAAGTATGCTTCCATTTCTGGGGACTCATTTCCAAATGACAAAGTCACCAAATGGATAATTCTGCTCTTAAATTTCTTATATTTTTCTGTGTCAAATTATTTTATTTACTAAAACTAAAAAGGTTCATATTCACATAGACTATCAGAAGTATATATGTATGTATATATAGATAGATATGCACAAATATATACATACACATACATAAAATCATACAGTTTGTAAACTCTTGGATTAAACCAAATATTTTATGAGAAATCACAGTAATAAAGACCTGGAATATAAACTCTTATCTCTTCTGATACTTTAAATAAATTTCTATGTCATTACATACTGGGGAAATCATCTCTCCCACTAATCAGACCGTCCAGTAGGAATTCAACAAAAAGCACAATGTTGTTAGCTTTTCAATAATATTATGGAACAAAGATTTAGGATTCTCAGGCATAGTCTGTGAGGTCAAATAAAAGAGGAAAATTCTTCTAAAAGATCTATGAGCAGATTAATTCAAAATTTAAAAATACTGTGGCCTTAATAATTCATCCTATTTGCTATATATCTGATTAGATTCTCTATAGAAGAAAAATGCAATTATTTGTTAAAAAGAAAATATTAAATACTCAAGTGCTATGTGAATAATATATACATATATAATGAGGCAGTCATTCATTCATTTGCAAACTTGTATTGAACATGTGCTTTGTGCAAGGATCTATATTAACTACTGGAGGGGGAAAAGTTAAGATTAAAAAGACAAGTGGAATAAAAGGATTTCTGTAATTGTAAAGCACTTTCAGAAAGGTAAAGGATTGTTATGTGATTATTGTAGACACTGATCCTGCCCCTAAAGGGCATTAAGATAAGTTTGTGTTCAAAGGTTTACTAGCTATTGATGGAATCATTTTTAAATTTTCATATTGTGGTAAACTAAATTTAAATCATGTTTTCAGTAAAGGCTATTGTAGAATTTCTTCAAAGGGATCTCAAAAGTAAAGCAGTTTTTTACCAATGTGTAAATAGAATGTAAATCTAACAAGATAGGAAGTAGTCTATCTATTCCCAGTTAGTTGTCTGCTGTGTCTGTTTTTGTATTGATGCTAAAGGAAAATAGATCATTTCCTTTACTTCTCACCTCTAGAAGGTAACTGTTTCCTTTTAGCATTTGTATTGTAATATTTTGATAGATTAAAAATAATATATGATCATGTGTAGTAAAAGATTCTAGCATTTCATCAGCTTCAAAATTTGATGAAGTTTTTTTTCTTTTCTTATTAGTTCCACCTGGGCCACCTTCTTGCCCAGAAGTTAAAGATAAAACAAAGTCAAGCATTTCACTAGGATGGAAACCTCCAGCCAAAGATGGTGGCAGCCCGATCAAAGGATACATTGTAGAAATGCAAGAAGAAGGCACTACTGACTGGAAAAAAGTAAATGAACCAGACAAACTTATAACTACCTGTGAATGTGTGGTGCCTAATCTGAAAGAACTCAGAAAGTACAGATTCAGAGTGAAAGCTGTCAATGAAGCTGGTGAATCTGAACCAAGTGATACAACTGGGGAGATCCCTGCCACTGATATTCAAGGTACTAGTACTTAGTTTATGTATTCCTCTTTTGATCTTGTTATGAAATTGATTAATTTACTGAAGATATTTCAATTACTTTTTGACAAATATGAGCTAAATCCTGTTACATTATACGTGGTATTACAGAGGAACCAGAAGTTTTCATTGACATTGGAGCACAGGACTGTCTGGTTTGTAAAGCTGGCTCACAGATTAGGATTCCTGCTGTCATCAAGGGACGCCCAGCACCAAAATCATCTTGGGAATTTGATGGAAAGGCAAAGAAAGCAGTGAAGGTAAGAAAATAACCATTCTCCTGTATTTCCCTCTGAATCACTATAAGGAGTATTTATACTACAGCTATCTCCTTTTCTAATAGGATGGAGTTCATGATATACCCGAAGATGCACAGGTAAAAAATAATAATAATTAAAATAATTCAAAATATGATTGACTTCAATACTGCTATGATTTCTTTCAATGTATGACTACTATTTTCTTTGTATAGCTGGAGACTGCTGAAAACTCCTCAGTAATTGTTATTCCAGAGTGTAAACGATCTCATACAGGCAAATACAGCATCACAGCCAAAAATAAAGCAGGACAAAAGACTGCAAATTGCAGAGTTAAAGTCATGGGTAAGAAAGACTTTGAAATTTGCTACAGAATAAAAACAAATTATTTTCAAGTATTTAAGGAATGTTGCTTATATTGTGATTTGCATCCAATAGATGTACCAGGCCCACCCAAAGATCTGAAAGTCAGTGATATCACAAGGGGTAGTTGCAGACTTTCATGGAAGATGCCAGACGATGATGGAGGAGACAGGATCAAAGGCTATGTTATCGAGAAGAGGACGATTGATGGAAAAGCCTGGACCAAAGTCAATCCAAACTGTGGAAGCACCACATTTGTAGTGCCTGATCTCCTCTCCGAACAGGAATATTTCTTCCGTGTGCGAGCAGAAAATCGTTTTGGTATTGGCCCACCTGTGGAAACCATTCAGAGGACCACTGCCAGAGATCCAATATGTAAGCTTTAAAATCCCAATTTAAAATATCTTCTCAAAATTGAAGTATATTGTTATAAATAATGCTTAATACTTCCTTTAACTATTTTTAAAGATCCTCCTGATCCTCCTATTAAACTCAAGATTGGCCTCATCACAAAGAACACAGTACATCTGTCATGGAAACCCCCAAAGAATGATGGGGGCTCCCCTGTTACCCACTATATTGTTGAGTGCCTTGCATGGGACCCTACTGGGACAAAGAAAGAAGCCTGGAGACAGTGCAATAAGCGTGATGTGGAAGAACTGCAGTTTACTGTTGAAGACCTAGTAGAGGGTGGCGAATATGAATTCCGAGTCAAAGCCGTCAATGCTGCAGGAGTCAGCAAGCCTTCAGCCACTGTTGGCCCCGTGACTGTCAAAGACCAGACATGTAAGTACCAATGTACTGACAAAGAATGTCCTCCTTACGGCTGCTGTCCTGGGTGTTTAATAATAGTTCAAAATTAAAAGAGATCTATCTGTACCTTGGGAAGCTACCATGGCTTGAATGTAGACATGGGCATGTTACTCAATTACTCATTCCCTCGATTTCCACAGAACTTTCACATTCCTTTACCTGTTACATTTTCCCTATTTAAAGGAGATGACGTCTGTAATTTCCCCACTATAATTTTCTCCATGGAAGGCTGTTTTCTTTAGAAGAGGTTAAAGCACTTTCTCTGCATGCTCCTCAAAAGGGGCAGAAAGTAACTAGTCATTTGCTTAGCAGCTGCTGATACCCATTTATCTTCAAATCAAGTTTCTATTTGTCTATATGAGAAAAGATATATCTGTTTCAATAGATAAAATATATATACAAATATGGCAATAATTCTTCCTCTGATAATTACCATAACTACTGTTGTGTAATTGTTTATTCTCTCATCTAAGTGTAAAAAAACTAGTCACTACCCTCTTTGCATGTTTCCATCCTAAATTTGGCAAAATGGAAAATTGCTTTCCTTTTATTAACAGTTGTATTTCTTAAAAGGGAATTCACCTTCTTATGGGTCCCTTCATAATTCTGCATAAATATTAAAGAGAATATCCAATGATACTCTCCTACTGCAATATTCTCTCTTCCCTTTTGTCAGGATAAGATACTATAATAATTCTCATCATTACATGCATAATGATGCCAAATAAAGAGAGGCAAGCATTGATATATAGCCACATGTAGATCCAATAAAGGATGCTGTCCTCATGTAGCTGCTCCCCAAACCAGTGTAGTAGTGTTAAAGGCTATTCTTTATACTGGGCTGAGCTACAAAGTCTGACTACAGTGGATCCAAACAGCTTTATAGTCACTGTGAATTCTACTTTCTATCCTTCAATGTTTTTTTGCTCCTAATGACAACTTTTTTTTTTTAATAATCTAGGCCCACCATCAATTGATCTGAAAGAATTCATGGAGGTGGAAGAAGGAACTGATGTTAGCATTGTGGCCAAAATTAAAGGTGTGCCATTCCCAACGTTAACCTGGTTTAAAGCTCCTCCAAAGAAGCCTGATAACAAAGAACCTGTTCTCTATGACGCCCACGTCAACAAACTGGTGGTGGATGATACTTGCACTTTAGTTATTCCACAGTCTCGCAGGAGTGACACTGGCTTATATACCATCACAGCTGTAAATAATCTGGGAACTGCATCAAAGGAGATGAGACTGAATGTCCTGGGTAAAGACTGCATGGTTTGGTTAAAACTACTTGTTGTTCTGTTTATAAATAACATTTGGCTTTAAAATCTTCTGGCTGATAAACTGTTCCTTCTTTAAACCGTTTTAGGTCGTCCTGGCCCTCCAGTGGGACCCATAAAATTTGAATCTATTTCAGCAGAGCAAATGACACTATCTTGGCTTCCACCTAAAGATGATGGTGGGTCCAAGATTACAAACTACGTAATCGAGAAAAGAGAACCTAACAGGAAGACATGGGTCCGTGTTTCCAGTGAACCTAAAGAATGCATGTACACGATTCCCAAATTGCTAGAAGGCCATGAATATGTATTCCGAATCATGGCCCAAAATAAATATGGCATTGGAGAACCTCTTGACAGTGAACCTGAAACAGCAAGAAACCTATTCTGTAAGTAGGACAGCATTTTCACATACAAAGTCACTTTTACTCGCTTTTTTAAAAATTTCTTATACTCAATCTGCTTTTTTTCACAGCCGTCCCTGGAGCACCAGATAAACCAACAGTTAGCAGCGTGACTCGTAACTCCATGACTGTCAACTGGGAAGAGCCAGAATATGATGGAGGCTCTCCCGTGACAGGATACTGGCTGGAAATGAAAGACACCACTTCAAAGAGATGGAAGAGAGTTAACAGAGATCCTATCAACGCCATGACTTTGGGTGTTTCTTATAAAGTGACTGGTCTTATTGAAGGTTCTGACTATCAATTCCGGGTATATGCAATCAATGCAGCTGGCGTGGGTCCAGCAAGTCTGCCATCAGATCCAGCGACTGCTAGAGATCCAATTGGTAAGCCTTGAAACCATTCCTCTTTTTTTTCTTTAATCTTATTTTCTAAAAGTGCCATGGGAAAGTCAAGAATACTAATGGTGTACTGGTTCTTTCTAGCCCCTCCTGGTCCTCCATTTCCCAAAGTGACAGACTGGACTAAATCATCTGCAGATCTGGAGTGGTCTCCCCCACTAAAAGATGGTGGATCCAAAGTAACTGGGTACATCGTTGAATATAAAGAAGAAGGAAAAGAAGAATGGGAAAAGGTAATAAAACTTAGCACTAAGGAAATGAACTATGAATAAACTAAAACTGTTGTAGTTACTCTCAATCCCATTAACTTCTGTCTATATTTTTGGATTAAGAAATCAGGAAAATAGCATAATTTTAACTCATAGTCCAAACATCTGTCAAAAATCTAATCAAATGTTAAGTCATGTTATTACTAATATTTTGGCTGTAAACCCTGGAGAGCGAAATGAATAAATAATGGTTTAATCATTTGGCAATAATTTTAAAGCATAACTCCTGCCAAGTTATTCCATTCGATGTTGCCTGTAATATCTGATCCCTAAAACGTAAACCAGCAACATTTTCCCAGAGTAAACAGTTTAATAAACTGCTGGTGATGCTTTAGGAAGCCATTAAAGCAAGAAGCTACAAATAACTATTCTAATTATAAAATGTTTACGATTTTTCCCCAGGCTAAAGACAAAGAAGTGAGAGGAACAAAGCTTGTTGTGACAGGATTAAAGGAAGGAGCATTCTACAAATTTAGAGTTAGAGCAGTCAACATTGCTGGCATTGGAGAACCTGGAGAGGTCACAGATGCCATTGAAATGAAGGACAGAATTGGTAATTATTAATCCTTCTTTTATGTCATCAGTATTTATGTTTCAGATTGAAGGGGAAAATCATATTTGTAATTTTCAATTGCTTCCAGTTTTACCTGACCTTCAGCTAGATGCCAGTGTCAGAGATAGAATTGTCGTCCATGCTGGAGGGGTGATCCGAATCATTGCCTATGTGTCTGGAAAGCCTCCTCCAACTGTCACCTGGAACATGAATGAAAGAGCCCTACCTCAAGAAGCCACCATTGAGACCACAGCCATTAGCTCATCCATGGTCATCAAGAACTGCCAGAGGAGCCATCAAGGTGTCTATTCTCTTCTTGCCAAAAATGAAGGTGGAGAAAGAAAGAAGACAATTATTGTTGATGTGTTAGGTAAATACTTTCAATTTGTCCATGCAACGTTTAAACCAGCATTCTTATATTTACACAAAGCTATGTTGTATGCTACGTAACAAACGTTTTGGAAAATAAGAAAAATCACCCATGATCACATTGACCATTATTAGAACTTTTTAAAAATGTCCTCCTTTGTTTTTTATTCTATGCATATTCTGTGTGGTGGGTCTAAGATTACAAACCATATAATTGAGTAAACAGAAGCTAATGAGGAGACATGCATCCATGTCTCCAGTGAACCTAAAGAGTGCACGTATACAATTTCTAAATTGCTAGAAGGCCATGAATATGTATTCTGAATCATGGTCCAGAATACATGTGGCTTTTTTTTATAGAACTTGCTCCCATCTATTATGTCGTTATATAGTTTTCATAAAACCAACTTTCCTTCAAGTGTACATGAATGTTTAACAATTTGCCAGTGTTGACCATTTCATATCATGAGACTCTATCCCTATCACTAAATTATTATAATAATGCAAAAACGGCTTTGAAGGGTTTCAGTATTCTAACTGAAGAGAAGCATCATAGTTGGTTATCAATACTGCATTTCTAGTTACTGAATATAGAGTTGAACTCTGTGAAGCTTTCTCAGGCCTCTCACTGGGGGCTTGAGTCCACTGATTTGCTCAGAACATAAAGCCCTTCCACTCAGAGCTCTTTCTAAGCATGTCTCTAGGCAAAACAATACTCCAGCTACAGTTTTTATGTGAAAATTGCCAGTTCTGTGTTGAATATAATTAATATAAGAATGGCATAAGGAAAAACATTTCATTAAGCAATAGTTTCGCCAGCTTTCAGGTTAGTTTCAAGCACCTAAAATTCTTTTGCCTAATGGCTATTACTTTAATTTGAGAACTGGTACATTTCCATGTTAATTATTTCCAACCCATTCAAAATCATTCTGAAATTTAGGGCCTCCTATGCTGCTCATTGATCCACTGGTCATCTAGAAATAAACCATCTCTCCCTCCTTTTTCCCTGGAGAGGAAACTGGATATAAAACCTGACTATGCCACTGTTACCCACCTCCTGTATCCCTCTTCATGTTTGCCTCCCAGCTCCCTCCTGTTCAAGTCACAAGTTGCTTTTAAAGAGCATTTTTATTTTCCCTTCAGCCTCTACTAAAACTATGGTAACCAATAACTGTTGCAAACCTACTTCATTAAAAAATGTGGGGCCAGGTGTGGTGGCTCACGCCTTTAATCCCCACACTTGGGAGGCTGAGGCGGGTGGATCATTTGAGGTCAGGAGTTCAAGACCAGCCTGTCCACTATGGTGAAACCCCGTCTCTACTAAAAATGCAAAAATTATCCAGGCATGGTGGCACATGCTTGTGGTCCCAGCTACTCGGGAGGCTGAGGCAAGAGAATCGCTTGAACCTGGGAGGTGGAAGTTGCAGTGAGCCAAGATCATGCCACTGCACTCCAACCTGGGTGACAGAGGGAGACTCCATCTCAAAAAAAAAAAAAAAAAAAAAAGTAGACTGTTTTTGTATTGACTAGATAGCAGGAGGAAAAAACAACTCAATTAGTAAACACAAACTTTCTTCATAACAACATTGTTGTCTCCTTTTAAAAAACAAATGTTGAGAATTCTATTTCATCGAAGGCAAACAACTTGAAATATTTTCTTCTTATTTCCAGATGTTCCAGGTCCTGTTGGAATACCATTCCTAGCTCACAACCTAACCAATGATTCCTGCAAACTCACATGGTTCTCTCCAGAAGATGATGGAGGCTCTCCAATCACCAATTATGTCATTGAGAAGCGTGAATCTGACCGCAGAGCATGGACCCCAGTGACATATACAGTTACCCGACAAAATGCTACTGTCCAGGGTCTCATTCAAGGAAAAGCCTATTTTTTCCGAATCGCAGCTGAAAATAGTATTGGCATGGGTCCATTTGTTGAGACATCAGAGGCACTTGTTATCAGAGAGCCAATAAGTAAGTATAATCAAAAACAATTTTATGCTCAATCACTTCTTTACTCACTTAGTACAAGACTACGGTGAAAAAATATGTTTATAAATCCTATACATTTCATTCATTTACAAGCAGTTATTACACAACTACTCAGTATCTGATTTGGTGTATTTGGACAGTGATTGTAAAAGAGATTTTAGGACTATGTATAATTTATCGAATTTCTTTTTTTTTTTTAAGACAGTTTCACTCTGTCATGCAGGTTGGAGTATAGTGTCATGATCTAGGCTCACTGCAACCTCCACCTCTGAGCAATTCTTGTGCCTCAGCCTCCTGAGTAGCTGGGATCACAGACATGCACCACCATGCCTGGCTAATTTTTGCATTTTTAGTAGAGACAAGGTTCTGCTATCTCAAAACTCCTGGTCTCAAACTCCTGACCTCGAGTGATCCACCAGCCTCAGCCTCCCAAAGTGCTGGGATTATAGGCGTGGGCCACCATGCCTGGTCCATTCATCAAATTTCTTTTGTCTATACTACACGGATTTTTTTAATTTCCCACTTAATGGCATTAAAAGTAGAAACTGAACTATTTTCCTACCTCTAAAACTACCAACTCTGAAGACTTTTCCTAAATTATTTTGCCTCAAAAACCTCTACTTTCTCATCTGTCAAGTTAGGAAATTAGATTATATTGGGTCCTTTTAATGCTAACAGTTTTATGATGAGACCTCTTTTGTTATTTGTGAGGGCAGAGAGTTTAATGTTTAAATGCAATCCTCAGAAAAGGAATATTCACTACATTCTGCTACATTCTTAATGTGACACTTGTTTCTACTACAATTCCTATAATTATACTTGCAGCTGTACCAGAGCGTCCTGAAGACCTGGAAGTCAAAGAAGTTACTAAAAATACTGTAACTTTGACTTGGAATCCTCCTAAGTATGACGGCGGATCAGAAATTATTAACTATGTCCTAGAAAGTCGGCTCATTGGAACTGAGAAGTTCCACAAAGTTACAAATGACAATTTGCTTAGCAGAAAATACACTGTTAAAGGCTTAAAAGAAGGTGATACCTACGAGTACCGTGTCAGTGCCGTCAACATTGTTGGACAAGGCAAACCATCATTTTGCACCAAGCCAATCACTTGCAAGGATGAGCTGGGTATGTGTCTACTACAGTTTATACTTTAGAAATTTGCATATTTGTAGATTTGTGATAGGACATCAGTAAAAATAACTTGCCTTTATAATTATAAATTTTAGCACCCCCAACACTTGACCTCGACTTCAGAGATAAGCTCATAATCCGAGTTGGTGAAGCTTTTGCCCTCACTGGCCGTTACTCAGGCAAACCAAAGCCTAAGGTTTCCTGGTTCAAAGATGAAGCTGATGTGCTGGAAGATGATCGCACTCAAATAAAGACTACACCAACAACACTTGCTTTAGAGAAGATCAAGGCCAAACGTTCAGATTCCGGCAAATACTGTGTGGTTGTGGAGAATAGCACAGGCTCTAGGAAAGGTTTCTGTCAAGTTAATGTTGTTGGTAAGTATTATTTAGTGGAAAGAATATATCTTCTGTCCTTCAAAAGCAGAAATGGAAATAACATTTTGTGCCATGATTTTTTTTTTCTGCAGACCGTCCTGGACCACCAGTAGGACCAGTTATTTTTGATGAAGTGACCAAAGATTACATGGTTATCTCTTGGAAGCCTCCTTTAGATGATGGAGGCAGTGAAATTACCAATTATATTATTGAGAAGAAGGAGCTGGGTAAAGACGTTTGGATGCCTGTGACATCTGCAAGTCCTAAAACAACATGCAAAGTTTCTAAACTACTTGAAGGAAAAGATTATATTTTCCGGATACATGCTGAAAATCTGTATGGAATAAGTGATCCTCTAGTGTCAGATTCAATGAAAGCCAAAGATCGTTTCAGTATGCATTATGTTTCTTTTTAGTGATTCAATGCTTGATATAGCTAATAGGAAGAAATAAATTTCTAACACATTTCCAACTTTGTTATAGGGGTTCCTGATGCACCTGATCAGCCAATTGTTACAGAAGTTACCAAAGACTCTGCATTAGTAACCTGGAACAAGCCACATGATGGAGGAAAGCCCATCACAAACTACATCCTGGAAAAGAGGGAAACTATGTCTAAACGATGGGCTAGAGTTACCAAAGATCCTATTCATCCATACACTAAATTTAGGGTTCCTGATCTTCTAGAAGGATGTCAGTATGAATTCCGGGTTTCTGCAGAAAATGAAATTGGCATTGGAGATCCAAGCCCACCATCCAAACCAGTCTTTGCTAAAGATCCAATTGGTATAGTGTTAACGTATTTATTCAGCTATCATATTATCTAACTTTGTTTTCAGCTATATTCTAATTCATTTCTTACTCTTATTTTTTAGCTAAACCAAGTCCACCTGTTAATCCTGAAGCAATAGATACAACATGTAATTCAGTTGATCTAACTTGGCAGCCACCACGTCATGATGGTGGGAGCAAAATTCTGGGTTATATTGTTGAGTACCAGAAAGTTGGAGATGAAGAGTGGAGAAGAGCCAATCACACCCCTGAGTCATGTCCTGAAACTAAATATAAAGTCACTGGTCTTCGGGATGGTCAAACCTATAAGTTCAGAGTGTTAGCAGTCAATGAAGCTGGTGAATCAGACCCAGCTCATGTTCCGGAGCCAGTCCTAGTAAAAGACAGACTTGGTGAGTAAAATGCTGTCACCTATGTTTGCAAGGAAACTAGGTGTCTGATTGTATGTACTTAATTGTAATCTGTGTTATGGATTAAATCTGAATGTTCTGTTCTCTTTGTTCTAGAACCCCCTGAGTTGATTCTCGATGCCAACATGGCAAGAGAACAACACATTAAGGTTGGTGATACTCTAAGACTTAGTGCTGTCATCAAAGGAGTGCCATTCCCAAAAGTAACTTGGAAAAAGGAAGACAGAGAGGCTCCAACTAAAGCAAGAATTGATGTGACTCCAGTTGGTAGCAAGCTTGAAATTCGTAATGCTGCCCATGAAGATGGTGGAATTTACTCTTTAACAGTGGAGAATCCAGCTGGTTCAAAAACTGTCTCAGTAAAAGTACTTGTATTAGGTAAGAATTTTAATACTTATTCTATTAAAAATAAATTTTGATAATTTTGAGCTCTTATTTGGATAAAATTACTTATAAAACTGTTATTTAACACTTTTTAGATAAACCTGGGCCACCTAGAGATCTGGAAGTCAGTGAAATTAGGAAAGATTCTTGTTACCTTACTTGGAAAGAACCACTAGATGATGGTGGTTCAGTTATTACCAATTATGTGGTTGAGAGGAGAGATGTTGCCACCGCCCAGTGGTCACCTCTCTCAGCTACATCAAAGAAAAAGAGTCACTTGGCGAAACATCTGAATGAAGGCAACCAGTACCTCTTCAGAGTAGCTGCAGAGAACCAGTATGGACGTGGTCCTTTTGTTGAAACACCAAAACCTATCAAGGCTCTGGATCCTCTCCGTAAGTTGCTTTCTCTGAATACAAAACTACTGTTTGACTGTCTTGAAGAATATTCCTTTTTCATCATAAATTCTTCTTTGAAAAGATCCCCCAGGGCCACCCAAGGACCTGCACCATGTAGATGTTGACAAGACTGAAGTCTCCCTCGTCTGGAATAAGCCAGATCGTGATGGTGGTTCTCCAATCACTGGATATTTGGTGGAATATCAAGAAGAAGGCACCCAAGACTGGATTAAATTTAAGACTGTGACAAACTTAGAGTGTGTGGTTACTGGATTACAACAAGGAAAGACCTATAGATTCCGTGTAAAAGCTGAAAATATTGTGGGTCTTGGTCTCCCAGACACAACTATCCCGATAGAATGTCAAGAAAAACTAGGTAATTTTTGGACTAGCAGTATTATCCTATTTTTTTTAATTATTCATATAGGTGAAGATCAAAATCTAATTTTTTCATGTTTACTTTTCAGTGCCTCCATCCGTGGAGCTAGATGTGAAATTAATTGAAGGTCTTGTGGTAAAGGCTGGAACCACAGTCAGATTCCCTGCTATTATAAGAGGTGTGCCTGTTCCTACTGCAAAGTGGACAACCGATGGGAGTGAGATTAAAACAGATGAGCACTACACAGTTGAAACAGACAACTTCTCATCAGTACTTACCATTAAGAATTGCTTAAGGAGAGACACTGGGGAATATCAAATCACAGTTTCCAATGCAGCTGGTAGCAAAACAGTAGCCGTACATCTTACTGTTCTCGATGTTCCTGGGCCACCAACAGGTCCTATTAATATTCTGGATGTTACCCCTGAACACATGACTATCTCATGGCAGCCGCCTAAGGATGATGGAGGAACCCCTGTGATAAATTATATTGTTGAGAAACAAGATACAAGGAAAGACACTTGGGGTGTCGTCTCTTCAGGAAGCAGTAAGACAAAGCTGAAAATCCCACATCTGCAGAAAGGCTGTGAATACATTTTCCGAGTTAGAGCAGAGAATAAGATGGGTGTTGGTCCTCCCCTTGACTCCATACCCACTGTTGCTAAGCATAAATTTAGTCCTCCATCTCCTCCTGGTAAACCAGTGGTTACTGACATTACTGAAAATGCAGCAACAGTGTCTTGGACCCTGCCAAAATCTGATGGTGGCAGTCCAATAACTGGCTACTACGTGGAACGTCGAGAAATAACTGGAAAATGGATGAGGGTCAACAAAACACCTATCGCTGACCTGAAGTTCAGAGTAACTGGTCTCTATGAAGGAAATACATATGAGTTTAGAGTTTTTGCTGAAAATCTTGCAGGACTAAGCAATCCATCCCCAAGTTCTGATCCAATAAAAGCTTGCCGGCCCATCAAACCACCTGGACCACCTATCAATCCTAAACTGAAAGACAAGAGCAGAGAAACAGCTGACTTGGTGTGGACAAAGCCTCTCAGTGATGGTGGTAGCCCCATTCTAGGATATGTAGTGGAATGTCAGAAACCTGGCACAGCACAATGGAGCAGGATTAATAAAGATGAACTCATTAGGCAATGTGCCTTTAGGGTACCTGGACTAATTGAAGGAAATGAGTACAGATTCCGTATAAAGGCAGCTAATATTGTAGGAGAGGGTGAACCAAGAGAACTAGCAGAATCTGTGATTGCAAAAGACATCCTTCATCCTCCAGAAGTAGAACTTGATGTTACCTGTCGTGATGTTATTACCGTGAGAGTGGGCCAAACTATCCGCATTCTAGCTCGAGTCAAAGGCAGACCTGAACCAGACATAACTTGGACTAAGGAAGGCAAAGTATTGGTCCGAGAAAAGCGGGTGGACCTTATTCAGGATCTACCTCGTGTTGAGTTACAAATTAAAGAAGCCGTTAGAGCTGATCATGGCAAGTACATCATCTCAGCTAAGAACAGCAGTGGACATGCCCAAGGTTCAGCCATCGTTAATGTCCTTGACAGACCTGGGCCTTGCCAGAATTTGAAGGTTACCAATGTAACCAAAGAGAACTGTACAATTTCTTGGGAAAATCCACTAGATAATGGTGGCTCAGAAATAACAAACTTCATAGTAGAATATCGCAAACCAAACCAGAAAGGCTGGTCAATTGTTGCTTCAGATGTCACTAAACGATTAATCAAGGCCAACCTTTTAGCCAACAATGAATACTATTTCCGAGTTTGTGCAGAGAATAAAGTAGGTGTTGGGCCAACCATTGAAACAAAAACTCCCATTCTGGCTATTAACCCTATTGACAGACCAGGTGAGCCTGAAAACCTTCACATTGCAGATAAAGGAAAGACATTTGTCTACCTAAAGTGGCGGAGGCCTGATTATGACGGTGGCAGTCCAAATCTGTCATATCATGTTGAGAGAAGACTGAAGGGCTCTGAGGACTGGGAAAGAGTGCATAAAGGAAGCATTAAAGAAACTCACTACATGGTTGACAGATGTGTTGAAAACCAGATTTATGAGTTCAGAGTGCAAACAAAGAATGAAGGTGGAGAAAGTGACTGGGTGAAGACAGAGGAAGTTGTTGTGAAAGAGGACTTGCAAAAACCAGTACTTGAGCTGAAATTAAGTGGGGTCCTAACTGTCAAAGCAGGGGACACCATTAGGCTTGAGGCAGGGGTTAGAGGCAAACCATTCCCAGAAGTTTCATGGACCAAGGACAAAGATGCTACAGACTTAACAAGATCACCAAGGGTCAAGATTGATACCGGTGCTGATTTTTCTAAATTTTCTCTTACTAAAGCAAAGCGAAGTGATGGTGGTAAATATGTAGTTACAGCAACTAACACAGCTGGCAGTTTTGTGGCCTATGCCACTGTCAACGTTTTAGATAAGCCTGGTCCTGTGAGAAATCTGAAAATTGTTGATGTGTCCAGTGATAGGTGTACTGTTCGCTGGGATCCACCAGAAGATGATGGTGGCTGTGAAATCCAAAATTATATTCTAGAAAAATGTGAGACCAAGAGAATGGTTTGGTCTACCTATTCTGCGACTGTCTTGACACCTGGTACTACAGTAACACGTCTCATAGAAGGAAATGAATACATTTTCAGAGTCCGTGCAGAAAATAAGATAGGCACAGGGCCTCCAACAGAAAGTAAACCAGTCATAGCAAAAACCAAGTATGATAAACCTGGTCGCCCTGATCCCCCAGAAGTCACTAAAGTAAGCAAAGAAGAGATGACTGTGGTTTGGAATCCACCTGAATATGATGGTGGAAAATCTATAACAGGATACTTCTTGGAGAAAAAGGAAAAGCATTCAACACGGTGGGTCCCTGTTAACAAGAGTGCGATCCCTGAGAGACGTATGAAAGTACAGAATCTCTTCCCAGACCATGAATATCAGTTCCGTGTCAAGGCAGAAAATGAAATTGGAATTGGAGAACCAAGCTTGCCATCAAGACCGGTGGTGGCAAAAGACCCCATAGGTAGGATGTCCTTGTTTTTTCTGATATTACATCAACTTTAGATGACCTATCTTTGATTAACTAAGAATAGACTATATAAAATTACACATTGAAGTATCAGTAGCAGTAGTTAACCATATGTATATTTATTCTTATATTTTATTTTCAGAGCCACCTGGTCCACCAACCAATTTCAAAGTGGTTGATACAACCAAACATTCCATAACTCTTGCATGGGGAAAACCCGTCTATGATGGTGGTGCACCAATAATTGGATATGTTGTGGAAATGAGACCAAAAATAGCAGATGCATCTCCTGATGAAGGCTGGAAACGGTGTAATGCTGCAGCACAGCTTGTACGCATGGAATTCACTGTTACCAGCTTGGATGAAAACCAGGAATATGAATTCAGGGTGTGTGCCCAAAACCAAGTTGGTATTGGACGCCCTGCAGAGCTAAAGGAAGCTATCAAACCTAAAGAAATACTAGGTACGTCCTTCCTTTAGCACTTGATTGATTCACACTTAATTTCTTATGATTTCCCCACATTCTGACAAATCAACTAATGACCTAAATGTCATTTCAGAACCTCCGGAGATTGAGTTGGATGCCAGCATGAGAAAACTGGTTACAGTGAGAGCAGGATGCCCCATTCGTCTCTTTGCCCTAGTGAGAGGACGACCAACCCCTAAAGTCACTTGGCGAAAAGTAGGCATTGATAATGTGGTCAGAAGAGGACAAGTTGATCTGCTTGACACGATGGCCTTCCTTGTCATCCCTAATTCTACCCGTGATGACTCAGGAAAATATTCCTTAACACTTGTGAACCCAGCAGGAGAAAAGGCTGTATTCGTAAATGTCAGAGTATTAGGTGGGTTACTAAAATGCTTCTCCCTTCCCCTTCAAAAATGAATTTGTTAATAGGGATGCTGAGGAGACACATATATCTGATTTTATGATTCTTTACAGACACTCCTGGACCTGTGTCTGATTTGAAAGTCTCAGATGTCACTAAAACATCATGCCATGTGTCCTGGGCCCCTCCTGAAAATGATGGTGGCAGCCAAGTGACACATTATATTGTGGAGAAACGTGAGGCAGAGAGAAAGACATGGTCAACCGTTAACCCAGAGGTTAAGAAAACAAGCTTCCAAGTTACCAATCTTGTCCCTGGGAATGAGTATTACTTCAGAGTAACTGCTGTCAATGAATATGGCCCTGGCGTCCCAACAGATGTCCCCAAACCAGTACTTGCATCAGATCCTCTAAGTAAGTATTATGCTTTCTTCCTCCTTTTAACTCCAGTCTCCTATTTTAGCAAGGCCAAGATACTAATACCATTTTAATCCACTTCTGAAAGCGATTTCATTTGTAGAGATCCAAATAGCATAATAAATATCTATCTCACTCATGAAACACTTTTTTGATCTGTCTCATCTCTGTCTCATCTAGTATGTTTTACTTTTAATGTACTGATCTACAGGTTCTATATGCATTGGAGCAAATAGCATACTAAAACTCTCATGTACATTAATAAAGGGAAATTGATCAGGTTACCTAGGTAATTTTCTAAATTATGTTTTTCTTCCAGGTGAGCCAGATCCCCCGAGGAAATTAGAAGTGACTGAAATGACAAAGAACAGCGCCACCTTAGCCTGGTTACCTCCCCTGCGTGATGGAGGTGCTAAAATCGATGGCTATATCGTTAGTTACAGAGAAGACGAGCAGCCTGCAGATCGCTGGACAGAGTACTCAGTGGTAAAAGATCTCAGCCTTGTTGTTACTGGCCTAAAGGAAGGAAAGAAATACAAATTTAGAGTAGCGGCCAGAAATGCTATTGGAGTCAGTTTGCCAAGAGAAGCTGAAGGAGTATACGAAGCCAAAGAACAGCTGTGTAAGTAGTCGTTGCTTCATTTGTATCATGTGATAGGTTTATTAGAATTTCTTTTATATGTAGGAATATAGTTCTAGAAGTACTTGAAAAACAATAGAGAACAGTGGCTTTCAAACACGTAGGTGGGCCAACAACACACAGTAAATAAACTTATACAAACACATATATAACTAAAAACCATTTCCTGAAACAATACACACCCATTATCATGCGCATGCTTATGTTTTTCTATCCTATTCTGTCTTTTAAAAAATATATTGGCTCTAATACAAGCATTAATTTGAACTCACATATTTAAGTTGTGGGTTGTAAGCCACAACTTAAACACCAGTAGAATTCTCCACTAGAAGAAACTTAACCACCTCCCCAAAATTAAAATCTTTTAATTTTACTTTCAGTGCCACCAAAGATCCTTATGCCAGAGCAAATTACTATCAAAGCTGGGAAAAAACTCCGAATTGAAGCCCATGTGTATGGCAAGCCTCATCCCACCTGTAAATGGAAAAAAGGAGAAGATGAAGTGGTCACATCCAGCCACCTGGCAGTGCATAAAGCAGAGAGCTCTTCAATTCTGATCATAAAAGATGTGACTAGGAAAGACAGTGGTTACTACAGCCTCACAGCAGAGAACAGTTCTGGGACAGACACTCAGAAAATCAAAGTTATAGTCATGGGTAGGTTAAGTATTGGACAAATGGCCATCTAAATATGAAGCTCAGGAACATTTTACCAATCAGGTCCTAGTTCTTACATTTCTTTCCTCTTGGTTCATGCAGATGCCCCCGGCCCCCCTCAGCCTCCATTTGACATTTCTGATATAGACGCCGATGCTTGCTCCCTGTCATGGCACATCCCTCTGGAGGATGGAGGCAGTAACATCACCAATTATATAGTGGAGAAGTGTGATGTAAGCCGAGGTGACTGGGTCACGGCTCTAGCTTCAGTCACAAAAACTTCCTGCAGGGTTGGAAAGCTGATCCCAGGCCAGGAGTACATCTTCCGGGTCCGTGCTGAAAACCGATTTGGCATTTCAGAGCCTCTCACATCTCCAAAGATGCTTGCGGAGTTCCCATTTGGTATGTTTTTATGAAAAAGGAAAGAGGTTGTTCTAGTCTGTTACTTAACGTAGAAACTGACATTTTCCTTGTCTTCATCTCCAGGTGTTCCTAGTGAACCAAAGAATGCACGAGTCACCAAAGTCAACAAAGACTGTATTTTTGTTGCATGGGACAGACCAGACAGTGATGGAGGGAGTCCCATTACTGGTTATCTGATTGAACGCAAGGAAAGAAACAGTTTGCTGTGGGTGAAAGCCAATGATACTCCTGTTCGGTCAACTGAATATCCTTGTGCTGGCCTAGTAGAAGGTCTTGAGTATTCATTCAGAATCTATGCCCTAAACAAAGCTGGATCCAGCCCACCCAGCAAACCCACAGAATATGTAACTGCAAGAATGCCAGTTGGTAAGTTTTGGGGTTTTTTGTTATTGTTGTTGCTTAGTTTTATGGAGGCCCATTTAATCTTGGAGTCTAAGATTTGGAGTCCAAGACATAGACAGTAGTAGAGATCTGAAGATTACTACTTCCATTTAAGAATATGTTCTATCTCTTAAAATGAAAATACATATTTAAAAAAAGAAAAGGACATATAATTTTCCTTAAAGTATACATCAAGGACTCAAAAGTACATACTAGTTGGACAATTATTAAAATGGGCAATTGTCATCCTGTTGAGCTTGTTACTTAGCAACAGGGATGATTATGTGAAATATGGAAGTTTAAACTTCTGCTAGTAAGATAAATGGTGAGTGTACCTCTTTTTGTTTTAGATCCTCCTGGGAAACCTGAAGTTATTGATGTCACCAAGAGTACTGTATCTCTAATCTGGGCTCGTCCGAAGCATGATGGAGGCAGTAAAATTATTGGCTATTTTGTAGAAGCTTGCAAACTTCCTGGCGATAAATGGGTACGGTGCAATACTACACCTCACCAGATTCCCCAGGAAGAGTACACAGCTACTGGCCTAGAAGAGAATGCCCAGTATCAATTTAGAGCCATTGCCAGGACCGCAGTAAACATTAGCCCACCTTCTGAACCTTCTGATCCAGTGACTGTCCTTGCAGAAAATGGTAAGATTCTGCTGAGTATTATAGGCAAAGATGTAACAGCATTCATGATGGTCATTTTTCCTAATAAAAAACTAAATATACACCTAAGGAAAAAAGTAAAAATAAAATGATACTTTGTGTATAGACACAACCATTATGATTATGGCGAATCGTAGTAACATGCTAAACTAAAAAGCAGGATACCCAACTGTGAGAACTATATAATTTCAATAGTTATTTGAGAATGCAATTATTACCTATTAAAAATAAAAATGAAATAACATTAAAATTCCATTCTTGAAAGGGGCAGCATATGAATTTCCCACTATTACTAATAAAGATTACATAATATAGCTTTACATATAGTAAGTCCTTTCTCTTATTTCGTTCCAGTCCCTCCCAGGATAGACCTGAGTGTGGCTATGAAATCTTTGCTTACTGTGAAAGCTGGAACTAATGTCTGCTTGGATGCTACTGTTTTTGGTAAACCAATGCCAACGGTTTCTTGGAAGAAAGATGGCACACTGCTAAAACCAGCAGAAGGCATAAAGATGGCCATGCAGCGGAATCTGTGCACCTTGGAGCTATTCAGCGTGAACCGGAAGGACTCAGGAGACTATACCATTACTGCTGAAAATTCAAGTGGTTCTAAATCAGCCACCATTAAGCTTAAAGTGTTAGGTAACTAATACACTTCATTAGAATCACATATTTTACTTTGGTTAATGGGATGTAAATAGGATTTACAAAATAATGTGGGAGAAGAGATCTATATTCTAATGTATATTTCCTAAACATAGAATTATTCTTATCACAGAACCATGTTTTAGAGCTAAAAAGAGCATTAGACGTCACATATTTCAATTACCTAATTTTACAAATGAAGAAATTGCGATTCTAAAAAATTAAGTAATTTCCTAGGTCATATAGGAAATTAATTGACAATAGAAAGACTGCAGCCCAGGCCTCCAGACCTCTACTCTATATTCATTCCCCATTCTGCATATTTTAGTGAAACACTTCACTCTTCTTCCTTATTCTTTCAGATAAACCGGGTCCTCCAGCATCTGTTAAAATAAACAAAATGTATTCAGATCGTGCGATGCTATCTTGGGAACCACCTCTTGAAGATGGAGGCTCAGAAATCACCAACTATATTGTTGAGAAACGTGAAACAAGCAGGCCCAACTGGGCTCAGGTCTCTGCAACTGTGCCTATCACCAGCTGCAGTGTGGAGAAACTTATAGAGGGCCATGAGTATCAGTTCCGTATTTGTGCTGAAAATAAATACGGAGTAGGCGATCCAGTCTTCACCGAACCAGCAATTGCCAAAAACCCATATGGTAGGAACATTTCCCAGTGGTTTTTTATTTTACTTTTTAAATATTACCTTGTAGCCTGGAAAATTAAAAATTAACTTTTCCATCAATTTCTGCAGAC
Source organism: Cacajao melanocephalus (assembly GCA_963573385.1). Taxonomy (NCBI): domain Eukaryota; kingdom Metazoa; phylum Chordata; class Mammalia; order Primates; family Pitheciidae; genus Cacajao; species Cacajao melanocephalus. The sequence goes on along the minus strand of CAUYLG010053873.1, from coordinate 77,012 downwards.
CCACCAGGACGCTGTGATCCTCCTGTTATTAGCAACATAACCAAAGATCACATGACAGTCAGCTGGAAGCCACCAGCAGATGATGGCGGCTCACCCATCACTGGCTATTTGCTTGAAAAGCGAGAAACCCAGGCAGTTAACTGGACTAAGGTCAACAGAAAACCTATTATAGAAAGAACATTAAAAGCAACAGGTCTTCAAGAAGGTACAGAATATGAGTTCCGTGTTACAGCTATAAATAAAGCTGGACCAGGCAAACCCAGTGATGCATCCAAGGCCGCTTATGCTCGGGACCCTCAGTGTAAGTTTTCATGAGTGAGTTCCTTATCCTGTGTAACAGCAGCATTAAACACCCAGGAAGGAGGTTTTAATGAAACTTTCCTATCATTATTTATTCTCAGATCCTCCTGGCCCACCAGCTTTCCCTAAAGTATATGATACAACTCGTAGCTCCGTGAGTCTATCTTGGGGCAAGCCAGCCTATGACGGCGGCAGCCCTATCATTGGTTACCTCGTTGAAGTAAAACGGGCTGACTCTGATAACTGGGTAAGGTGCAATTTACCACAGAATCTACAGAAAACCCGCTTTGAGGTTACTGGTCTGATGGAAGACACACAGTATCAATTCCGTGTGTATGCTGTTAATAAGATTGGATACAGTGACCCCAGTGATGTGCCAGATAAACACTATCCCAAGGACATCTTAAGTAAGTATTACCAGGGGGAATATATAAGGCTTTTCTTATTAATCATATTCTAAGAGGGGGAATAGAACTCCCTTAGGTAGATGAGTTTATTTTTGGAGTACTTTTGAGGAGAGCTGAGTGGGTACTTTGCCGTATTATAGATCAAGCAAATCAAATACAATGATTTGTGGTTTTGAAAAGCTTTTCATATATATAAGAATTTCATGTCTTCAAAAGACATGGAATGTGAGAATTTTATTGGAGTGTAAGAATTTTATTTTGAGAATAAAGAGGCCTTTTAACTAAGTAGTGAGCTATTTATTATTCTTATGGTTTTTGTTTTCCAATCCACCATCTCCCTAAGTGTGTGGCCGGTGGGCTCTCTGTCTTAATTTCCCTTCCTCCTATTTCTTCTATTTGCTTATTCACCATGATAATTTCCCCTTTATTTGAATTACTTGACATTATATGTCACCCTCCATGTACTTTTCTTCCTACCATGAAATAATAAAGAGAACTAGAATATATGGCAGAATACTTTCATGGAACACAGAAAGGAAAAAACAAGAATGAAAGGGAGCCAAAGATCAGTTGTCTACTTTCATTTAATATATGTAGTGTTTGAGGGTACATAAGGCTCATGAAAGAGGAGGTACAGATCCTCTGGGGAAAACCTGGTTAAGCCTAAAGCATAGTGGAAAATGGAAAAATCAACAATTAGTACAGAATATAAAAGTGGTTTTGAGGATTATATTAAGGCGGTTTTAATGAACAAGAAATTGGCTCTAGAAAAGAAATGTATTTTAGGAGTGATAAGGCCAGTCCTTGGAAATACATTTGACTATTAAATTTTTATTTAAATTTCTTCACCCAAAATTCAACAGTTCCACCTGAGGGAGAACTTGATGCGGACTTAAGGAAGACACTCATATTACGTGCTGGAGTTACTATGAGACTATATGTACCAGTAAAAGGACGCCCACCTCCAAAGATTACTTGGTCTAAACCAAATGTCAATCTAAGAGACAGGATTGGACTGGACATAAAGTCAACTGACTTTGACACTTTCTTGCGCTGTGAAAATGTGAACAAATATGATGCAGGAAAATATATCTTGACCCTGGAGAACAGCTGTGGTAAAAAGGAATATACCATTGTTGTGAAAGTGCTTGGTAAGTCTATTTCAAAAAAGAATCATATACATATTTTAAAATAGTTTAGGTATTTTTTACACCTTCATTTCTTATTTACCCACTATTTATCCAGATACTCCTGGGCCACCTGTCAATGTGATTGTTAAGGAAGTATCCAAAGACTCTGCTTATGTTACCTGGGAGCCTCCCATTATTGATGGTGGCAGCCCCATCATAAACTATGTGATACAAAAACGCGATGCAGAGAGGAAATCCTGGTCGACAGTGACAACTGAGTGCTCCAAAACAAGCTTCAGAGTATCTAATTTGGAGGAGGGAAAATCCTACTTCTTCCGAGTGTTTGCCGAAAATGAGTATGGCATTGGTGATCCCGGTGAAACTCGTGATGCTGTCAAAGCTTCCCGTAAGCAAATGAACCATCATCCCATCATTTTGAGTGACATCCTACCTTGGTTATCTGGGGCTTACACTTATAATTTCTCCTTTGCTTTAGAAACTCCTGGACCAGTTGTGGACCTGAAAGTGACGTCTATAACTAAGTCATCTTGTAGCATTGGCTGGAAAAAGCCTCATAGTGATGGTGGAAGTCGAATTACTGGATATGTAGTTGATTTAATGACTGAAGACAATAAGTGGCAAAGAGTTATGAAGTCCTTAAGCCATCAGTACTCCACAAAAGATTTGACCGAAGGGAAGGAATACACCTTCAGAGTGAGTGCTGAGAATGAAAATGGAGAAGGAACCCCAAGCGAAATCACTGTTGTGGCAAGGGATGATGTTGGTAAGGCTCTACCCACACATCTTCATTTTTCTTTTATTGTCATCAAAAGTGCACCTTTGTGTTCTACTCACTGGCTTATCTAAAAATTCGTTAAAAGCTAGAATGATCTGAAAAAATTAATTGCCTGGCCTTAAAAGTAACAGTAATTTATCACTACTATTTTACAGTGGCTCCTGATCTTGACTTAAAGGATCTACCTGATTTGTGCTACTTGGCTAAAGAAAACAGCAACTTCCGGCTTAAGATCCCCATAAAAGGCAAGCCAGCTCCATCAGTCTCCTGGAAGAAAGGGGAAGATCCTCTAGCAACTGACACTAGAGTCAGTGTTGAGTCATCCGCAGTTAACACAACTCTTATAGTATATGATTGCCAAAAATCTGATGCTGGAAAATACACAATCACACTGAAGAATGTTGCTGGCACGAAGGAAGGAACTATCTCCATAAAGGTTGTTGGCAAGCCTGGCATCCCCACTGGACCAATCAAATTTGATGAAGTCACAGCAGAAGCCATGACCTTAAAGTGGGGTCCTCCAAAGGATGACGGAGGTTCTGAAATCACCAACTATATCCTAGAGAAAAGGGATTCTGTGAACAACAAGTGGATGACATGTGCCTCAGCTGTCCAGAAAACCACCTTTAGGGTAACCAGACTTCATGAGGGCATGGAATATACCTTCAGGGTCAGTGCCGAAAATAAATATGGTGTAGGGGAAGGCCTGAAATCGGAGCCAATTGTTGCTAGACATCCATTTGGTAAGTGTCTTAAATTCAGAAGACAAAGCAAAACATGGTTTTGAGGAGGCATCTTATTATAAATCTTGCATTATCTACTTTTTTCTAGATGTGCCTGATGCTCCCCCACCTCCCAATATTGTGGATGTCAGACACGACTCAGTATCTCTAACTTGGACTGATCCCAGGAAAACAGGTGGCTCTCCAATTACAGGTATTTTGTTTGTTCTTATCCTACAGCTTTTACATCAAGGTTCCTCACAAATATTTCCCTGAGAACAGTTGAATGTGTGCTTATTGATAACACTGTTTATATAGTAATGTGTTTTTCTTTCAGTACATATGGTTAATGTTTAATTTTATTGAAAATCTCCTAATGTAATAGTTAATAAAGTCCTTCTTAATTATAACATCTATTTTTGTAAGTTAAAATTGTTCACCAGAAAAGACAGCAACTATGCATATTCCAAGAGGAAAAGAATGGTACTATGCTTGGGTAATAAAAGTATAAATACTAGCAAGAATGATTACTTGTTCAATACATATGTATATATATAAATAATTTGGGCAACACATATGTATTGTAAAATCAAGCTGCATTTACACTTTGTATGTGAATTGATACGTCCCTGGGTCTTTTGTAGGGTATCATCTTGAGTTCAAGGAAAGAAACAGTCTTATGTGGAAGAGAGCTAACAAGACTCCAATAAGGATGAGAGACTTTAAAGTGACAGGATTAACTGAAGGTCTTGAATATGAATTCCGAGTTATGGCAATCAACTTAGCAGGTGTTGGCAAGCCAAGTCTACCATCAGAGCCTGTAGTGGCACTGGACCCAATTGGTAAGTCATTATGTGAAGAAAAACCCAGGTGCATTTTCTGCATGAAGAAAACATTGGGATTTGTTTGACTGGTTTTGTCTTTATGTTTTAGATCCTCCTGGAAAACCTGAGGTTATTAATGTAACAAGGAATTCAGTGACTCTCATTTGGACTGAACCTAAATATGACGGTGGTCATAAGTTAACTGGATATATAGTGGAGAAGCGAGATCTACCTTCTAAGTCTTGGTTGAAAGCCAACCATGTTAATGTCCCAGAATGTGCCTTTACTGTAACTGACCTTGTTGAGGGTGGAAAATATGAATTCAGAATTAGAGCAAAGAATACAGCAGGTGCCATCAGTGCTCCATCAGAAAGTACAGGAACCATTATTTGCAAGGATGAATATGGTAGGTCCATTTTACTTTTTATGTACTTGGTTAAAAAAAAAAAAAAAGGCAAATGAAGCCTCCTTCCTTTCCTGATTAAAATGTATTTTTTTTCTTTGCAGAGGCACCAACAATTGTCCTTGATCCCACAATAAAAGATGGGCTAACAATTAAAGCAGGGGATACCATTGTTTTGAATGCCATTAGCATTCTTGGCAAACCCCTTCCAAAATCAAGTTGGTCCAAGGCAGGAAAAGACATTAGACCATCAGATATCACTCAGATAACTACAACCCCAACATCTTCCATGCTTACTATCAAATATGCCACCAGAAAAGATGCTGGTGAATACACCATCACTGCTACCAATCCTTTTGGCACGAAAGAGGAACATGTAAAGGTAACAGTCCTTGATGTACCTGGTCCCCCAGGTCCTATTGAAATCAGTAATGTTTCTGCTGAAAAAGCAACACTTACATGGACACCTCCCTTGGAAGATGGCGGCTCACCAATTAAGTCCTATGTTCTTGAAAAGAGAGAAACCAGTCGACTTTTGTGGACAGTAGTTGCTGAAGATATTCAGTCTTGTAGGCATGTAGCAACCAAACTTATCCAAGGAAACGAGTACATCTTCCGGGTCTCAGCTGTAAACCACTATGGCAAAGGAGAACCTGTACAGTCTGAACCTGTCAAAATGGTAGACAGATTTGGTATGTAGAGCATGTGAGAGAATTGATATGGAAACATTTATAGCCAAGTTTAGGAAATCATGAATTTCTAATAAATTTCCTTTCTTTGCAGGTCCTCCCGGCCCTCCTGAAAAACCAGAGGTATCAAATGTCACTAAGAACACTGCCACCGTCAGTTGGAAAAGGCCAGCCGATGATGGTGGCAGCGAAATTACAGGATATCATGTAGAAAGGAGAGAAAAGAAAAGCCTGCGATGGGTGAGAGCAATAAAAACACCAGTTTCCGATCTCAGATGCAAAGTAACAGGACTGCAAGAAGGAAGCACCTATGAATTCCGTGTCAGTGCAGAAAACAGAGCAGGAATTGGCCCACCCAGTGAGGCTTCAAATCCCGTTCTAATGAAAGACGCAGCATGTTAGTATTTGTCTTTTTCAACACTGCTCATTCCAGAGTGCCAATATTTTATCTCAATTATCCAAAAGCCAAACTCTGAATATATACTTTTGTGTCTTTGTTTCTTTTTCAGATCCTCCAGGACCACCTTCAAATCCACACGTCACTGATACTACTAAGAAATCTGCTTCTTTGGCATGGGGCAAGCCTCATTATGATGGAGGACTTGAAATCACGGGCTATATTGTGGAGCATCAGAAAGTAGGAGATGAGGCCTGGATAAAAGATACCACAGGAACCGCCCTCAGAATCACTCAGTTCGTTGTTCCTGATCTTCAGACTAAAGAAAAATACAACTTTAGAATCAGTGCCATCAACGATGCAGGTGTTGGGGAGCCGGCGGTAATTCCAGATGTTGAAATCGTAGAACGGGAAATGGCTCCTGATTTTGAACTAGATGCCGAGCTTCGAAGAACACTTGTTGTTAGAGCAGGACTCAGTATTAGAATATTTGTACCGATTAAAGGTCGTCCTGCTCCTGAAGTGACATGGACCAAAGATGACATCAACCTGAAAAACCGAGCCAACATTGAAAATACAGAATCATTTACTCTTCTGATTATCTCAGAATGTAACAGATATGATACTGGTAAATTTGTCATGACTATTGAAAACCCGGCTGGGAAGAAAAGTGGCTTTGTGAACGTCAGAGTCTTGGACACACCGGGCCCAGTCCTCAACCTGCGGCCTACCGACATCACAAAGGATAGTGTCACCCTGCACTGGGACCTCCCTCTGATAGATGGGGGCTCACGTATAACAAACTACATTGTAGAGAAACGTGAAGCAACACGGAAATCATATTCCACAGCCACCACTAAGTGCCATAAATGCACGTATAAAGTTACCGGCTTGTCTGAAGGGTGTGAATACTTCTTCAGAGTGATGGCAGAGAATGAATATGGAATTGGTGAGCCAGCAGAAACTACAGAGCCTGTAAAAGCCTCTGAAGCACCATCTCCACCAGACAGCCTTAACATCATGGACATAACTAAGAGCACCGTCAGCCTGGCATGGCCTAAGCCCAAACACGATGGTGGCAGCAAGATCACTGGCTATGTGATTGAAGCCCAAAGAAAAGGCTCTGACCAGTGGACCCACATCACAACCGTGAAGGGGTTAGAATGTGTTGTGAGGAATCTAACTGAAGGAGAGGAATACACCTTCCAAGTGATGGCAGTGAACAGTGCGGGAAGAAGTGCCCCTAGAGAAAGCAGACCTGTCATTGTCAAGGAACAGACAATGCTTCCAGAACTGGATCTCCGTGGCATCTATCAGAAACTGGTCATTGCCAGAGCTGGTGAGAACATCAAAGTTGAAATTCCAGTACTTGGTCGACCGAAGCCCACAGTGACATGGAAAAAAGGAGACCAAATTCTTAAACAGACACAGAGAGTTAATTTTGAAACCACAGCAACCTCAACCATCTTAAATATCAATGAGTGTGTCAGAAGTGATAGTGGGCCCTATCCATTAACAGCAAGGAACATTGTAGGAGAGGTTGGTGATGTCATCACCATTCAAGTCCATGATATCCCAGGGCCACCTACTGGACCAATCAGATTTGATGAAGTTTCATCTGACTTTATAACCTTCTCTTGGGATCCCCCTGAGAACGATGGTGGTGTACCAATAAGCAACTATGTAGTGGAAATGCGGCAGACTGACAGTACTACCTGGGTTGAGTTAGCAACCACCGTTATACGTACTACCTATAAAGCCACCCGCCTTACTACTGGATTAGAGTATCAGTTCCGTGTAAAAGCTCAGAATAGATATGGAGTTGGACCAGGCATCACATCAGCATCTATAGTTGCCAACTATCCATTTAAGGTTCCTGGACCTCCTGGTACCCCTCAGGTAACTGCAGTTACCAAGGATTCAATGACGATTAGCTGGCACGAGCCACTTTCTGATGGTGGAAGCCCCATTTTAGGATATCACGTTGAGAGAAAAGAAAGAAATGGTATTCTCTGGCAGACTGTGAGCAAAGCTTTAGTACCAGGCAACATTTTCAAATCGAGTGGACTTACAGATGGTATTGCTTATGAATTCCGGGTAATTGCAGAAAACATGGCAGGCAAAAGCAAGCCGAGCAAGCCATCGGAGCCTATGCTTGCTCTGGATCCCATCGACCCACCTGGAAAACCAGTACCACTAAATATTACTAGACACACAGTGACACTTAAATGGGCTAAGCCTGAATATACTGGGGGCTTTAAAATTACCAGTTATATTGTTGAAAAGAGAGACCTTCCTAATGGACGGTGGCTGAAGGCAAACTTCAGCAACATTTTGGAGAATGAATTTACAGTCAGTGGCCTAACAGAAGATGCTGCATATGAATTCCGTGTGATCGCCAAAAATGCTGCAGGTGCCATTAGTCCACCATCTGAGCCATCCGACGCTATCACTTGCAGGGATGACGTTGAAGCACCAAAGATAAAGGTGGATGTTAAATTTAAGGACACAGTTATATTAAAAGCAGGTGAAGCATTCAGGCTAGAAGCTGATGTTTCAGGCCGCCCACCTCCAACAATGGAATGGACCAAAGATGGAAAAGAGCTGGAAGGCACAGCAAAATTAGAAATAAAAATTGCAGATTTCTCTACTAATCTGGTAAACAAGGACTCAACAAGAAGGGATAGTGGTGCCTACACCCTTACAGCTACTAATCCTGGTGGCTTTGCCAAACACATTTTCAATGTCAAAGTTCTTGACAGACCAGGGCCACCTGAAGGACCTTTGGCTGTAACTGAAGTGACTTCGGAAAAGTGTGTACTGTCATGGTTGCCTCCACTGGATGATGGAGGTGCCAAAATTGATCATTACATAGTACAGAAACGTGAAACCAGTAGATTGGCATGGACAAATGTAGCCTCAGAAGTCCAAGTAACAAAGCTAAAGGTCACTAAACTCCTGAAGGGCAATGAGTACATATTCCGTGTCATGGCTGTAAATAAATATGGAGTGGGAGAGCCACTGGAATCAGAGCCTGTGCTTGCAGTGAATCCTTATGGACCCCCTGATCCACCCAAAAACCCTGAAGTGACAACTATTACTAAAGATTCGATGGTTGTCTGCTGGGGACATCCTGATTCTGATGGTGGAAGTGAGATCATCAATTACATTGTGGAACGGCGTGATAAAGCTAGCCAACGCTGGGTTAAATGCAACAAAAAAACTGTTACTGATTTAAGATATAAAGTGTCTGGACTGACAGAAGGACATGAATATGAGTTCAGAATTATGGCTGAAAATGCTGCTGGAATTAGTGCACCAAGTCCTACCAGTCCATTTTACAAGGCTTGTGACACTGTGTTTAAACCTGGACCACCAGGTAACCCACGTGTTCTAGATACAAGCAGATCATCCATTTCAATCGCTTGGAATAAACCTATCTATGATGGTGGTTCAGAAATCACTGGGTATATGGTTGAGATTGCCCTGCCAGAGGAAGATGAATGGCAGATTGTCACTCCACCAGCAGGACTCAAGGCAACTTCTTATACCATCACTGGCCTCACAGAGAACCAGGAATATAAGATCCGCATCTATGCCATGAATTCTGAAGGACTTGGGGAACCTGCCCTTGTTCCTGGAACTCCAAAGGCTGAAGACAGAATGCTGCCTCCAGAGATTGAACTGGATGCTGACCTGCGTAAACTTGTTACTATAAGGGCCTGCTGCACCCTGAGACTTTTTGTTCCAATCAAAGGAAGGCCTGCACCTGAGGTGAAGTGGGCCCGGGAACACGGAGAATCTTTAGAGAAAGCTAGCATCGAATCCACAAGCTCTTACACACTGCTTATTGTTGGAAATGTAAACAGATTTGACAGTGGCAAATACATACTAACTGTAGAAAATAGTTCAGGCAGCAAGTCTGCATTTGTCAACGTTAGAGTACTCGATACACCAGGCCCTCCGCAGGATCTGAAGGTAAAGGAGGTCACTAAGACATCTGTCACACTGACATGGGACCCGCCCCTCCTTGATGGAGGTTCGAAAATCAAGAACTATATTGTTGAAAAGCGGGAATCAACAAGAAAAGCATATTCAACTGTTGCAACAAACTGCCACAAGACTTCCTGGAAGGTAGACCAGCTTCAAGAAGGCTGTAGCTACTATTTCAGGGTTCTCGCAGAAAATGAATATGGCATTGGGCTGCCTGCTGAAACCGCAGAATCTGTGAAAGCATCAGAACGACCTCTTCCTCCAGGAAAAATAACTCTGATGGATGTCACAAGAAATAGCGTGTCACTCTCTTGGGAGAAACCAGAGCATGATGGAGGCAGCCGAATTCTAGGCTACATTGTGGAGATGCAGAGCAAAGGCAGTGACAAATGGGCCACGTGCGCCACAGTCAAGGTCACTGAAGCCACTATCACTGGATTAATTCAGGGTGAAGAATACTCTTTCCGTGTTTCAGCTCAGAATGAAAAGGGCATCAGTGATCCTAGACAACTGAGTGTGCCAGTGATCGCCAAAGATCTCGTCATTCCACCAGCCTTCAAACTCCTGTTCAATACTTTCACTGTACTGGCAGGTGAAGACCTAAAAGTTGATGTTCCATTCATTGGCCGCCCTACACCAGCTGTAACCTGGCATAAAGATGATGTACCACTGAAGCAGACAACTAGAGTAAATGCAGAGAGCACAGAAAATAATTCACTACTGACAATAAAGGAAGCCTGCCGAGAAGATGTTGGCCATTATGTAGTTAAACTGACTAACTCAGCTGGTGAAGCTACTGAAACCCTTAATGTTATTGTTCTTGACAAACCAGGGCCTCCAACTGGACCAGTTAAAATAGATGAAGTGACAGCTGATAGTATTACTCTTTCCTGGGCCCCACCCAAGTATGATGGTGGAAGTTCTATCAATAATTACATTGTTGAGAAACGGGACACTTCCACAACCACCTGGCAAATTGTATCAGCTACGGTTGCAAGGACAACAATAAAGGCTTGCAGATTGAAGACTGGATGTGAATATCAGTTTAGAATTGCAGCTGAAAACAGATATGGGAAGAGCACCTACCTCAATTCAGAGCCTATTGTAGCCCAATATCCATTCAGAGTTCCCGGTCCTCCTGGCACTCCACTTGTTACACTGTCCTCCAGGGACAGCATGGAAGTACAATGGAATGAGCCAGTAAGTGATGGAGGAAGCAGAGTCACTGGCTATCATCTAGAACGCAAGGAAAGAAATAGCATCCTCTGGGTTAAGCTGAATAAAACACCTATCCCTCAAACCAAGTTTAAGACAACTGGCCTTGAAGAAGGTGTTGAATATGAATTTAGAGTCTCTGCAGAGAACATCGTGGGCATTGGCAAGCCAAGTAAAGTATCAGAATGCTATGTGGCTCGTGACCCATGTGATCCACCAGGAAAGCCAGAGGCAATCATTGTCACAAGGAATTCTGTGACTCTTCAGTGGAAGAAACCCACCTATGATGGTGGAAGCAAGATTACTGGTTACATTGTTGAAAAGAAAGAATTACCTGAGGGCCGCTGGATGAAAGCCAGTTTTACAAATATTATTGACACTCATTTTGAAGTAACTGGCCTCGTTGAAGATCACAGATATGAGTTCCGGGTTATAGCCCGAAATGCCGCAGGAGTGTTTAGTGAGCCTTCAGAAAGCACGGGAGCAATCACAGCTAGAGATGAGGTAGATCCACCACGAATAAGTATGGATCCCAAATACAAAGACACAATCGTGGTTCATGCTGGTGAGTCATTCAAAGTTGATGCAGATATTTATGGCAAGCCAATACCAACAATTCAGTGGATAAAAGGTGATCAGGAGCTTTCAAATACAGCTCGATTAGAAATAAAGAGCACCGACTTTGCTACCAGTCTCAGTGTAAAAGATGCAGTACGCGTCGACAGTGGAAATTACATACTGAAGGCCAAAAATGTTGCAGGAGAGAGGTCAGTTACTGTGAATGTCAAAGTTCTTGATAGACCAGGGCCACCTGAAGGACCTGTTGTTATCTCAGGCATTACAGCAGAAAAATGCACGCTGGCTTGGAAACCCCCACTTCAGGATGGTGGGAGTGATATCATAAACTATATTGTGGAAAGGAGAGAAACCAGTCGCTTAGTTTGGACTGTGGTTGATGCCAATGTGCAGACTCTCAGCTGCAAGGTTACTAAGCTTCTTGAAGGCAATGAATATATTTTCCGTATAATGGCCGTAAACAAATATGGTGTTGGTGAACCTCTTGAATCTGAGCCAGTAATTGCCAAGAATCCATTTGTAGTACCAGATGCACCAAAAGCTCCAGAGGTCACAACAGTGACCAAGGACTCAATGATTGTTGTATGGGAAAGACCAGCATCTGATGGTGGCAGTGAAATTCTTGGATATGTCCTTGAGAAACGGGATAAAGAAGGCATTAGATGGACAAGATGCCACAAGCGTCTGATTGGAGAGTTGCGCCTGAGAGTAACAGGACTCATAGAAAATCATAATTATGAGTTCAGAGTTTCTGCTGAGAATGCTGCTGGACTTAGTGAACCGAGCCCTCCTTCTGCTTACCAAAAGGCTTGTGATCCTATTTATAAACCAGGACCTCCAAACAACCCCAAAGTCATAGATATTACCAGATCTTCAGTATTCCTTTCTTGGAGCAAACCGATATATGATGGTGGCTGTGAAATCCAAGGATACATTGTTGAAAAATGTGATGTGAGTGTTGGTGAATGGACAATGTGCACTCCACCAACTGGAATTAATAAAACAAACATAGAAGTAGAGAAGCTGTTGGAAAAGCATGAATACAACTTCCGTATCTGTGCTATTAATAAAGCTGGCGTTGGAGAACATGCTGATGTCCCTGGACCTATTATAGTTGAAGAAAAATTGGAAGCACCAGATATTGATCTTGACCTAGAACTAAGGAAAATCATAAACATAAGGGCAGGTGGCTCCTTAAGGTTATTTGTTCCTATCAAAGGTCGTCCTACACCAGAAGTTAAATGGGGAAAGATGGATGGTGAAATCCGAGATGCAGCTATAATTGATGTCACTAGCAGTTTCACCTCTCTTGTTCTTGACAATGTCAACCGATATGATAGTGGAAAATATACGCTTACATTAGAAAACAGCAGTGGAACAAAGTCTGCCTTTGTCACTGTGAGAGTTCTGGACACACCAAGTCCACCTGTTAACCTGAAAGTCACAGAAATCACCAAAGACTCAGTATCAATTACCTGGGAACCTCCTTTGTTGGATGGGGGATCCAAAATCAAAAATTACATTGTTGAGAAACGTGAAGCCACAAGAAAATCATATGCTGCTGTTGTAACCAATTGCCACAAGAATTCTTGGAAAATCGATCAGCTCCAAGAAGGTTGCAGTTATTACTTTAGAGTCACAGCTGAGAATGAGTATGGTATTGGCCTTCCTGCCCAGACTGCTGATCCAGTTAAGGTTGCAGAAGTCCCACAACCTCCTGGAAAAATAACTGTGGATGATGTCACCAGAAACAGTGTCTCTCTGAGTTGGACAAAGCCTGAACACGATGGTGGCAGTAAAATCATTCAGTATATTGTGGAAATGCAAGCTAAACACAGTGAGAAATGGTCAGAGTGTGCTCGAGTAAAGTCTCTTGAGGCAGTAATTAGCAACTTAACTCAAGGGGAAGAATATCTTTTTAGAGTTGTTGCTGTAAATGAAAAGGGGAGAAGTGATCCTCGGTCCCTTGCTGTTCCAATAGTTGCCAAAGATCTGGTAATTGAGCCAGATGTGAAACCTGCATTCAATAGTTACAGTGTACAGGTTGGCCAAGATTTGAAAATAGAAGTGCCAATTTCTGGACGTCCTAAGCCAACCATTACCTGGACTAAAGATGGTCTCCCACTGAAGCAGACCACAAGAATCAATGTTACTGATTCACTGGATCTCACCACACTCAGTATTAAAGAAACTCATAAGGATGATGGTGGACAATATGGCATCACAGTTGCCAATGTTGTTGGTCAGAAGACAGCATCCATCGAAATTGTAACTCTAGATAAACCTGATCCTCCAAAAGGACCTGTTAAATTTGATGATGTCAGTGCTGAAAGTATTACATTATCTTGGAACCCTCCATTATATACAGGTGGCTGCCAAATCACCAACTACATTGTTCAGAAAAGAGATACAACCACCACAGTATGGGATGTTGTTTCTGCTACTGTTGCTAGAACTACACTCAAGGTGACCAAACTGAAAACTGGCACAGAATACCAATTCAGAATATTTGCCGAAAACAGATATGGACAAAGCTTTGCCTTAGAGTCTGATCCAATTGTTGCTCAATATCCCTACAAAGAACCAGGTCCTCCAGGTACACCATTTGCCACAGCCATTTCCAAAGACTCCATGGTCATACAGTGGCATGAACCAATCAACAATGGTGGAAGCCCAGTCATAGGTTACCACCTGGAGAGAAAAGAAAGAAATAGTATTTTGTGGACAAAAGTCAACAAAACTATTATTCATGACACCCAATTCAAAGCACAGAATCTTGAAGAAGGCATTGAGTATGAATTCAGAGTTTATGCTGAAAATATCGTTGGTGTAGGCAAAGCAAGCAAGAATTCTGAATGCTTTGTAGCCAGAGATCCTTGTGACCCACCAGGAACCCCAGAAGCAATAATGGTTAAAAGAAATGAAATCACTTTACAGTGGACCAAACCTGTATATGATGGAGGAAGTATGATTACAGGCTACATTGTAGAGAAACGTGATTTGCCTGATGGTCGTTGGATGAAAGCCAGCTTTACAAATGTCATTGAAACTCAATTTACTGTGTCAGGTCTTACTGAAGATCAAAGATATGAATTCAGAGTCATTGCAAAGAATGCAGCTGGTGCAATAAGTAAACCCTCTGACAGTACTGGACCAATAACTGCCAAGGATGAGGTTGAACTCCCAAGAATTTCAATGGATCCAAAATTCAGAGACACAATTGTGGTAAATGCTGGAGAAACATTCAGGCTTGAAGCTGATGTCCATGGGAAGCCCCTACCTACCATTGAGTGGTTAAGAGGAGATAAGGAAATTGAAGAATCTGCTAGATGTGAAATAAAGAACACAGATTTCAAGGCTTTACTTATTATAAAAGATGCAATTAGAATTGATGGTGGACAGTATATTTTAAGAGCTTCCAATGTTGCAGGTTCTAAGTCATTCCCAGTAAATGTAAAAGTATTAGATAGACCAGGACCTCCAGAAGGGCCAGTCCAGGTTACTGGAGTCACTTCTGAAAAATGCTCTTTAGCATGGTCTCCACCACTTCAAGATGGTGGCAGTGACATTTCTCACTATGTTGTTGAAAAGCGAGAAACAAGTCGACTTGCCTGGACTGTTGTTGCTTCAGAAGTTGTAACCAATTCTCTGAAAATTACCAAACTCTTAGAAGGTAATGAATATATTTTCCGTATAATGGCTGTCAACAAATATGGTGTTGGAGAGCCTTTGGAATCTGCACCAGTACTAATGAAAAATCCATTTGTGCTTCCTGGACCACCGAAAAGCTTGGAAGTCACCAATATTGCCAAAGACTCCATGACCGTCTGTTGGAACCGTCCAGATAGTGATGGTGGAAGTGAGATTATTGGTTACATTGTAGAGAAAAGAGACAGAAGTGGTATTCGATGGATAAAATGTAATAAACGCCACATTACAGATTTGCGTCTAAGAGTGACAGGATTAACAGAAGATCATGAGTATGAATTCAGGGTCTCTGCAGAAAATGCTGCTGGAGTTGGAGAACCAAGTCCAGCTACAATGTATTACAAGGCCTGCGATCCTGTGTTCAAACCTGGCCCACCCACCAATGCACACGTTGTAGACACCACTAAAAATTCAATCACACTTGCCTGGGGTAAACCCATCTACGACGGTGGCAGTGAGATCCTGGGATATGTAGTAGAAATCTGTAAAGCGGACGAAGAAGAATGGCAAATAGTTACTCCACAGACTGGCCTAAGAGTCACTCGATTTGAAATTTCAAAGCTCACTGAACACCAAGAGTATAAAATACGAGTCTGTGCCCTCAACAAAGTTGGTTTAGGTGAGGCTACATCAGTTCCTGGTACTGTGAAACCAGAAGATAAACTTGAAGCACCTGAACTTGACCTTGATTCCGAATTAAGAAAAGGAATTGTTGTAAGAGCTGGTGGATCTGCCAGAATTCACATTCCATTCAAAGGTCGTCCAACACCTGAGATCACCTGGTCTCGAGAGGAAGGTGAATTCACAGATAAGGTCCAAATTGAAAAGGGAGTAAACTATACCCAACTATCAATAGATAACTGTGATAGAAATGATGCTGGAAAATACACTCTTAAGTTGGAAAACAGCAGTGGATCAAAGTCTGCTTTTGTAACTGTGAAGGTTCTTGACACTCCAGGACCACCACGGAATTTGGCAGTCAAAGAAGTGAGAAAAGATTCTGTCCTCCTGGTATGGGAGCCACCCATCATTGATGGAGGGGCAAAGGTCAAGAACTATGTGATTGACAAACGTGAGTCAACCAGAAAAGCGTATGCTAATGTAAGTAGTAAATGCAGCAAAACCAGTTTTAAAGTGGAAAATCTTACAGAAGGAGCCATTTATTACTTCAGAGTCATGGCTGAAAATGAATTTGGAGTCGGTGTTCCAGTGGAAACTGTTGATGCCGTGAAAGCTGCTGAACCTCCTTCCCCTCCAGGAAAGGTTACACTCACTGACGTCTCCCAGACCAGTGCATCACTTATGTGGGAGAAGCCTGAACATGATGGTGGTAGCAGAATCCTGGGGTATGTTGTCGAAATGCAGCCCAAAGGAACTGAAAAATGGAGTACTGTGGCCGAATCCAAAGTCTGTAACGCAGTTGTTACTGGTTTGAGTTCTGGACAAGAATATCAGTTCCGTGTCAAGGCTTATAACGAGAAAGGAAAAAGCGATCCAAGAGTGCTGGGTATTCCTGTCATAGCCAAGGACTTGACTATACAGCCTAGTTTAAAGTTACCATTTAACACATATAGTATCCAAGCTGGAGAAGATCTTAAAATCGAAATTCCAGTTATAGGCCGACCAAGACCTAAAATTTCTTGGGTCAAAGATGGTGAGCCTCTTAAAGAGACAACAAGAGTAAACGTTGAAGAAACAGCTACCTCAACTGTTTTGCACATTAAAGAAAGTAACAAAGATGACTTTGGAAAATATGCTATAACAGCAACAAATAGTGCAGGCACAGCAACAGAAAATCTCAGTGTTATTGTTTTAGAAAAGCCTGGACCTCCAGTTGGCCCAGTTCGGTTCGATGAAGTTAGTGCAGACTTTGTAGTCATATCTTGGGAACCTCCAGCCTATACTGGTGGCTGCCAGATAAGCAACTACATTGTAGAGAAGCGAGATACAACCACCACCACTTGGCACATAGTATCAGCAACAGTTGCAAGAACAACAATTAAAATAACCAAACTGAAAACAGGCACAGAGTACCAGTTTAGAATTTTTGCTGAAAACAGGTATGGAAAAAGCGCCCCACTGGATTCTAAGCCAATTATTGTACAATATCCATTTAAAGAACCTGGACCACCTGGAACTCCTTTCGTGACGTCAATCTCAAAAGATCAGATGCTTGTCCAATGGCATGAGCCAGTTAATGATGGAGGCAGCAAAATTATTGGCTACCATCTTGAACAGAAAGAAAAGAACAGTATTTTATGGGTCAAGTTAAATAAGACCCTCATTCAGGATACCAAATTCAAAACAACTGGACTTGATGAGGGCCTTGAGTATGAGTTCAAAGTTTCTGCTGAGAATATTGTTGGCATTGGCAAGCCTAGCAAAGTGTCGGAATGCTTTGTTGCCCGTGATCCATGTGACCCACCTGGTCGCCCTGAAGCCATTGTTATTACAAGAAACAATGTCACATTGAAATGGAAGAAACCTGCCTATGATGGTGGTAGCAAAATAACAGGTTATATTGTAGAAAAGAAGGATCTACCTGATGGCCGCTGGATGAAAGCCAGCTTTACCAATGTATTAGAAACTGAATTTACAGTGAGTGGACTTGTAGAAGACCAAAGATATGAATTTAGAGTAATTGCAAGGAATGCAGCTGGAAACTTGAGTGAACCGTCTGAAAGTAGTGGTGCCATTACTGCAAGAGATGAAATTGATGCACCAAATGCCTCTCTAGATCCAAAATATAAAGATGTCATTGTTGTTCACGCAGGAGAGACTTTTGTTCTTGAAGCTGACATCCGTGGCAAACCTATACCTGATGTTGTTTGGTCAAAAGATGGAAAAGAACTTGAAGAAACAGCGGCTAGAATGGAAATTAAATCTACTATTCAGAAAACAACTCTTGTTGTCAAAGACTGTATACGGGCTGATGGAGGACAATATATTCTGAAACTCAGCAATGTTGGTGGTACAAAGTCTATACCTATCACTGTAAAGGTACTTGACAGGCCAGGGCCTCCTGAAGGGCCTCTGAAAGTTACAGGAGTTACTGCAGAAAAATGTTACCTGGCATGGAACCCACCTTTGCAAGATGGTGGTGCTAATATTTCACATTACATCATTGAAAAGAGGGAGACAAGCCGACTCTCTTGGACCCAGGTTTCAACTGAGGTACAGGCCCTTAACTACAAAGTTACTAAACTTCTTCCTGGTAATGAGTACCTTTTCCGTGTCATGGCTGTGAATAAATATGGAATTGGAGAGCCCCTGGAATCTGAGCCTGTTATAGCCTGTAATCCTTATAAGCCACCAGGTCCTCCTTCAACACCTGAAGTCTCAGCAATCACTAAAGATTCTATGGTAGTAACATGGACACGCCCAGTAGACGATGGAGGTGCTGAAATTGAGGGCTACATTCTTGAAAAACGAGATAAGGAAGGCATTAGATGGACCAAGTGCAACAAGAAAACACTAACAGATCTCCGGCTCAGGGTAACTGGTCTTACTGAAGGCCATTCCTATGAATTCAGAGTTGCTGCTGAAAATGCAGCTGGTGTGGGAGAACCTAGTGAGCCATCTGTTTTCTACCGTGCATGTGATGCCTTGTATCCACCAGGTCCACCAAGCAATCCGAAAGTGACAGACACTTCCAGATCTTCTGTCTCCCTGGCATGGAATAAGCCAATTTATGATGGTGGTGCACCTGTTAAGGGCTATGTTGTTGAGGTCAAAGAAGCTGCTGCTGATGAATGGACAACCTGCACTCCACCAACAGGATTACAAGGAAAGCAGTTCACAGTGACCAAGCTTAAAGAAAATACTGAATATAACTTCCGTATTTGTGCCATCAATTCTGAAGGTGTAGGTGAACCTGCAACTCTACCTGGTTCAGTGGTTGCTCAGGAGAGAATTGAGCCACCAGAAATAGAACTCGATGCTGATCTCAGAAAGGTGGTCGTTCTGCGTGCAGGTGCTACTTTACGCTTATTTGTCACTATCAAAGGTCGACCAGAACCCGAAGTTAAATGGGAAAAGGCCGATGGCATTCTCACTGACAGGGCTCAGATTGAGGTGACCAGCTCATTTACAATGTTGGTGATTGATAATGTTACCAGATTTGACAGTGGTCGGTATAATCTGACATTAGAAAATAATAGTGGCTCCAAAACAGCTTTTGTTAACGTCAGAGTTCTTGACTCACCAAGTGCCCCTGTGAATTTGACTGTAAGAGAAGTGAAGAAAGACTCAGTGACATTGTCCTGGGAACCGCCACTTATTGATGGTGGAGCTAAGATTACAAACTACATTGTTGAAAAACGAGAAACTACCAGAAAAGCCTATGCTACTAGTACAAACAATTGCACTAAAACTACTTTCAAAATTGAAAATCTACAAGAAGGATGTTCTTACTACTTCCGAGTCTTGGCTTCCAATGAATACGGGATTGGTTTGCCAGCTGAAACAACAGAACCTGTTAAAGTGTCTGAACCACCCCTCCCACCTGGAAGAGTAACTCTTGTTGATGTGAGCAGTAATACAGCTACAATTAAGTGGGAGAAACCGGAGAGTGATGGTGGCAGCAAAATTACTGGTTATGTGGTTGAAATGCAGACTAAAGGGAGTGAAAAGTGGAGTACTTGCACACAAGTTAAGACTTTAGAAGCAACTATATCTGGCTTAACTGCAGGAGAAGAGTATGTCTTCAGGGTAGCTGCAGTTAATGAAAAGGGAAGAAGTGATCCAAGACAACTTGGAGTGCCAGTAATTGCAAGGGATATTGAAATAAAGCCCTCAGTTGAGCTTCCTTTCAATACTTACAATGTAAAGGCTAGAGACCAACTTAAGATTGATGTGCCATTCAAAGGAAGACCTCAAGCTACTGTGACCTGGAAAAAAGATGGTCAGACTCTTAAAGAGACAACTAGGGTCAATGTTTCTTCTTCAAAGACTGTAACATCACTATCTATTAAGGAAGCTTCAAGGGAAGATGTTGGAACTTATGAATTATGTGTTTCAAACAGTGCTGGATCCATAACAGTTCCTATTACTATAATTGTTCTTGACAGACCAGGACCTCCAGGTCCTATACATATTGATGAGGTTAGTTGTGATAGCGTAACCATTTCTTGGAATCCTCCAGAATATGATGGTGGCTGCCAAATTAGCAATTACATCGTTGAAAAGAGAGAAACCACCTCTACAACATGGCACATAGTTTCACAAGCAGTTGCAAGAACATCCATTAAAATAGTTCGCCTGACAACAGGAAGTGAGTATCAGTTCCGTGTTTGTGCAGAAAATCGCTATGGAAAGAGCTCCTACAGTGAATCTTCAGCTGTTGTTGCAGAGTATCCATTCAGTCCCCCAGGTCCTCCTGGTACTCCTAAAGTTGTGCACGCCACAAAATCTACCATGCTCGTAACCTGGCAAGTGCCAGTTAATGATGGAGGAAGTCGAGTAATTGGCTATCATCTTGAGTATAAAGAAAGAAGCAGCATTCTTTGGTCAAAAGCAAACAAAATCCTCATTCCTGATACTCAAATGAAAGTCTCCGGCCTTGATGAAGGACTGATGTATGAGTATCGTGTTTATGCTGAGAATATTGCTGGAATTGGTAAATGCAGTAAATCTTGTGAACCAGTCCCTGCAAGAGATCCTTGTGACCCTCCTGGACAACCTGAAGTCACAAATATCACAAGAAAATCAGTGTCACTTAAATGGTCTAAACCACATTATGATGGTGGAGCTAAGATCACAGGATACATTGTTGAACGGAGAGAACTACCAGATGGCCGGTGGCTGAAGTGCAATTATACTAATATACAAGAAACATACTTTGAAGTAACTGAACTTACTGAAGATCAGCGTTATGAATTCCGGGTTTTTGCAAGGAACGCTGCCGACTCAGTTAGTGAGCCATCTGAATCCACTGGGCCTATTACAGTTAAAGATGATGTTGAAGCCCCAAGAATTATGATGGATGTCAAGTTCCAGGGTGTTATTGTTGTCAAAGCTGGCGAGGTCCTTAAGATAAATGCAGACATTGCAGGGCGACCTCTGCCAGTAATTTCCTGGGCCAAGGATGGTATAGAAATTGAAGAAAGAGCAAGAACAGAAATTATCTCAACAGACAATCATACTTTGTTAACAGTTAAAGACTGTATAAGACGAGACACTGGACAATATGTACTAACACTGAAGAATGTTGCTGGCACTCGGTCTGTGGCAATTAATTGCAAGGTACTTGATAAGCCTGGTCCACCAGCAGGACCACTTGAAATAAATGGCCTTACTGCTGAGAAATGCTCTCTTTCCTGGGGACGTCCCCAAGAAGACGGTGGTGCAGATATCGACTATTACATTGTAGAAAAACGTGAAACAAGCCACCTTGCATGGACAATATGTGAAGGAGAGTTACGGACAACATCCTGTAAAGTAACCAAGTTACTCAAAGGCAATGAATATATATTTAGAGTAACTGGCGTTAATAAATATGGTGTTGGTGAGCCCCTAGAGAGTGTAGCTGTAAAGGCACTAGATCCATTTACAGTTCCAAGTCCACCCACATCTTTAGAAATTACTTCTGTGACCAAAGAATCCATGACCCTTTGCTGGTCAAGACCCGAGAGTGATGGAGGCAGTGAAATATCTGGATATATAATTGAAAGGCGAGAGAAAAATAGCCTAAGATGGGTGCGTGTAAACAAAAAACCAGTTTATGATCTGAGAGTGAAATCAACAGGACTTCGGGAAGGATGTGAATATGAGTATCGTGTTTATGCAGAAAATGCTGCTGGCCTAAGTCTTCCAAGTGAAACCTCTCCCTTAATTCGGGCAGAAGATCCAGTGTTCCTACCATCTCCTCCATCCAAACCCAAAATTGTGGACTCAGGCAAGACAACTATAACTATCAGCTGGGTTAAGCCTCTGTTTGATGGTGGGGCCCCAATAACTGGATACACCGTAGAATACAAGAAATCTGATGACACTGACTGGAAAACTGCCATTCAGAGCTTACGAGGCACAGAATATACAATAGGTGGACTAACAACAGGAGCTGAATATGTTTTCAGAGTAAAATCTGTCAATAAGGTGGGTGCTAGTGACCCCAGTGATAGCTCCGACCCTCAGATAGCAAAGGAAAGAGAAGAAGAACCTGTGTTTGATATTGACAGTGAAATGAGGAAGACCTTGATTGTCAAGGCTGGTGCCTCATTTACCATGACTGTGCCTTTCCGAGGAAGACCAGTACCCAATGTCTTGTGGAGTAAGCCAGACACTGACCTCCGCACCAGAGCTTATATTGATACCACAGACTCTCGTACATCACTGACCATTGAAAATGCCAACAGGAATGACTCTGGAAAATACACATTAACGATTCAGAATGTTTTGAGTGCTGCTTCACTGACCTTAGTTGTCAAAGTTTTAGATTCCCCGGGTCCTCCAACCAACATTACTGTGCAAGATGTAACCAAAGAGTCTGCAGTGTTATCCTGGGATGTTCCTGAAAATGATGGTGGAGCACCAGTGAAGAATTACCACATAGAAAAACGTGAGGCCAGCAAGAAAGCATGGGTCTCTGTGACCAACAACTGTAACCGCCTCTCCTACAAAGTTACCAATTTACAAGAAGGAGCTATTTACTACTTCAGAGTCTCTGGAGAAAATGAGTTTGGTGTTGGTATACCAGCTGAAACAAAGGAAGGAGTAAAAATAACAGGTACGTTTTAAGAACAAGGAAATTCCACATATCCATGTTAATTTTTTCAGAATAGTGTGAATCATTCTAATTAGTCGTTATTTCATCTTAAATGCTTTTGGTTCACACCCTTCACACCCCAAACTATTCATACTCTAGCACAAAGTGGAATCTCTAGTGGAGAAAGTCTTTCATTGATTTAAAAAAACAAATTTACATAGCTAAAATTGGATATGTTGAATTTAAGTATAATTAAATATAACTGCATACATATGTAGGTATACATTTTTATGTATACACACATTATATATGTATAGTATGTATGATGCACATGTCGTATGTGTGTATGTGGGTGTGCAGGTACAGAAATTGTATCATAAAGTTTTTTAAAAGATTGTTCATCTTGTTCCTCTTTTTTACACCCA
This sequence comes from Cacajao melanocephalus, assembly GCA_963573385.1. Lineage (NCBI taxonomy): Eukaryota > Metazoa > Chordata > Mammalia > Primates > Pitheciidae > Cacajao > Cacajao melanocephalus. Next base: position 53,722 of record CAUYLG010053873.1, on the reverse strand, counting down.
CAATGAATTTGGAGTAAATTTTGTCATTTAATCTGGTCATTTGACACTTAATTTGGATTTGAATGCTATAGCATGTAATGACATAGCTTGTGGGAGCCTTGGTTGGCTCTGCAGCAAACCTGGTTATGTAAAAAGGAAGGAAGACTCAAATCAAAGTAAAAAATATGGCCTTCATTTAAAAGTCTTCTTTTGACAATACATGAAGAATGCACATAGAAAAAAATGCTGTAATAATTATTCACTTTCTTTTGATGCTTTGTTTGCTTAGAAAAACCAAGCCCACCTGAAAAACTTGGAGTAACAAGTATATCCAAGGACAGTGTTTCCCTGTCATGGCTGAAGCCTGAACATGATGGCGGAAGCAGAATTGTACACTATGTCGTTGAGGCACTAGAAAAAGGACAGAAAAACTGGCTTAAATGTGCAGTGGCAAAGTCAACTCATCACGTTGTTTCTGGTCTGAGGGAGAATGCTGAATACTTTTTCCGGGTGTTTGCTGAAAATCAAGCTGGCCTGAGTGACCCAAGAGAGCTTCTGCTTCCTGTTCTTATTAAGGAGCAAATAGGTATGTCTAATTTTATGTAGGAGCAAAATTTGAAATTATTTGCATGATTTTTTGTTAATTTTCAGAAACCCCTTTTCACCTTCACTTTCTATACTCATTTTTCAGAACCACCTGAAATTGATATGAAGAATTTCCCAAGTCATACCGTATATGTTAGAGCTGGTTCAAACCTTAAAGTTGACATTCCAATCTCTGGAAAACCACTTCCCAAGGTGACCTTATCAAGAGACGGTGTCCCCCTGAAGGCAACCATGAGATTTAATACTGAAGTTACTGCTGAGAACCTGACCATCCATCTCAAAGAAAGTGTTACAGCTGATACTGGAAGATATGAGATCACTGCTGCCAACTCCAGTGGAACAACCAAAGCTTTCATTAACGTTGTTGTGCTGGACAGGCCTGGTCCTCCAACTGGCCCTGTTGTTATTAGTGATATAACTGAAGAAAGCGTGATTCTCAAGTGGGAGCCACCTAAGTATGATGGTGGAAGTCAAGTTACCAACTACATCCTACTCAAAAGAGAAACAAGTACTGCAGTATGGACTGAGGTGTCCGCAACAGTTGCAAGAACCATGATCAAAGTCATGAAACTGACCACAGGAGAAGAATACCAATTCCGCATCAAGGCAGAAAACCGCTTTGGCATCAGTGATCACATAGATTCAGCTTGTGTGATTGTCAAACTGCCATACAGTAAGTTGTCCAATTTTTCAAAGATCCAGGTTTTCGTTTACCATAAATGTGTTAAATGTCTGTACTAATCTATGGGATTTCTCTCTTTTGTAGCAACGCCTGGACCGCCATCTACACCATGGGTCACTAATGTTACTCGAGAAAGCATCACTGTGGGCTGGCATGAACCAGTGTCTAATGGAGGCAGTGCAATCATAGGCTATCACCTAGAAATGAAAGACAGAAACAGTATTTTATGGCAAAAGGCCAACAAACTGGTCATCCGCACAACTCACTTCAAAGTCACAACAATCAGTGCTGGACTTATTTATGAATTCAGGGTCTATGCAGAAAATGCTGCTGGAGTTGGAAAACCCAGCCATCCTTCTGAACCAGTCTTGGCAATTGATGCCTGTGGTATGTATTTGTCATGGGAAGGGACGTTCTGATAACAAAAATGAGAATATTACTTCTGCAAAGCAAAATAATAATGACATATGTGCTGCTAATCTGCTTCTCTTATTACCACAGAACCCCCAAGAAATGTTCGTATCACTGATATTTCAAAGAACTCTGTCAGCCTTTCATGGCAACAACCAGCTTTTGATGGAGGTAGCAAGATTACAGGCTACATTGTTGAGAGACGTGACCTTCCAGACGGCAGATGGACCAAGGCCAGCTTCACCAATGTTACTGAAACTCAATTCACCATTTCTGGCTTGACTCAGAATTCCCAGTATGAATTCCGTGTCTTTGCTAGGAATGCTGTTGGCTCCATTAGCAATCCATCAGAGGTTGTAGGGCCCATTACTTGCATCGATTCTTATGGTAAGCATGTTTAGCTGTTTGAATCTCAACAGCTGTTTAACTCAGTATTTTCCCTTGCCTTTTCCTGGAAGAAATTATGAACTAGTTGGGAATCTGAAAAGAATTCCTTAAATACCTTTCCAGCCCTGTTGACTTGACTGTAAAGTGAGAGATTTAGACCTCAAGATATCTATGGTCCTTTCCAACTTCATTGGCGCTTTCGTTCTATTTTAAATTATCAGAGTCAATAATTCAAACCATGGTTGAGTTCCTAGAAAATATTGCTCTTAAATAAGTGACAGACTAAATAGAGACTTGTTTGTTTGTTTTTTAAGTCAGACTCACTCTGTCGCCCAGGCTGGAGTGCAGTGGTGCAGTCTCGGCTCACTGCAATCTCCACCTTCTGGGCTCAAATGATTCTTATGCCTCAGCCACCTGAGTAGCTGGGATTACAGGCATGCGCCACCATTCCCAGCTAATTTTTTGTATTTTTAGCAGAGACGGGGTTTTACCATGTTGGCCAGGCTGGTCTCAACCTCCTGACCTCAGGTGATTCACCTGCCTCGGCCTCTCAAAATGTTGGGATTACAGGCGAGAGCCACCGCACCTGGTCTAAATAGACACTTTGATGATGATAATATTAGCAGCAGCTAACATTTATTGAGTAATTTTCAAGAATTCTTTCCCTTAGTTCTCACAGCCCCCATATTAGCCCATCTTATAGAAGATGGCTGAGGCTGAGAAGGGACACTGAGGCTGAGAGTGCTTTTGCAACTTCCCCATTAGGGATGGAGTGGAAATTCAAACAGACTTCAGAGCCCTCTCTATCATGGCTAGTCCAAAGTGCATATTCTTCACCATTCTGGAAAATAAGTGGCAGATTCAACTCAACAATGTTTTGAAAATTAAAATGTCATGAGATTCGGGTATCCTGTGACACTTTTCCTGAAAGATCTCTATTTGCTAAGAGAAAACTGAGCCACTATAGTGTCTAGGCAAAAGTATCCACTCCCATCTTCATGCTAAGAATCTCAGGGCTGTCCTTTATTTATGAATCAGGCTTTGTGGACACGGAATCAGTGTTTATGAGAGTGTGAAGCAAGTCAAATTTAGTTCTGTTTCTTGATAGTTCCAAACAGCCTGGCAGAAAACTGTCCAGTGAGTATGTAGCTCTGTGTGGGTAGAGAATTCAGACTTTGAGGCTTTGATGTGAACTGCCCACACTTGGATATCAGTGAACTGGGAAGGGAAAAGAAAAAGAATTAGGAGGTGGTTAGAGGAAAAGGAAAGAAAAGCTAAAGTGAAAGAAAATGTGTAACAGCTTCTTCCATAATGTTCTCACTACCATATCCTATTTTATCTCTGGAATAAAGCAACTAATGGACTTTAAAACACATGTAAAAGGTGCTTAAGGCCCTGCACAACTCAATCTTTCTACCCCATCTGAGATAGAAGAGTGGCCTATAAATTTTTAATTTTTAAAATAATAATTGCATAGAATTAGAATGACAGTGTGTGTGTATAATTTAATAAGGGCCAATTACCTTACTTTAAGGTTGATGCAACTATTTTTTTCATCCTTATAATATTTTAAATATTTCTCAACTGTTTTTCTTGCAGGTGGTCCTGTAATTGATTTGCCTCTGGAATATACAGAAGTTGTCAAATACAGAGCAGGTACATCTGTGAAGCTCAGAGCTGGCATTTCTGGCAAACCTGCGCCTACAATAGAATGGTATAAAGATGATAAAGAATTACAAACCAATGCACTGGTGTGTGTCGAAAATACTACTGACCTTGCATCTATACTCATCAAAGATGCCGATCGCCTTAATAGTGGATGCTATGAATTAAAACTAAGGAATGCCATGGGCTCAGCCTCAGCCACCATCAGAGTACAGATCCTTGGTAGGTGCTGAATACAGACCACTGCCATGTTACATTTGCCTAAAGCTTAGTAATTTTAAATACGTAGGCTTTAAAGAAGTACTAACATAGTGTTTTGTTCTTTCATTGATAGACAAACCAGGCCCACCTGGTGGACCAATTGAATTTAAGACTGTAACTGCTGAAAAGATCACCCTTCTCTGGCGGCCTCCAGCTGATGATGGTGGTGCAAAAATCACTCACTACATTGTGGAAAAGCGTGAGACAAGCCGCGTTGTATGGTCCATGGTGTCTGAAAATTTGGAAGAGTGCATCATTACAACCACAAAAATTATCAAAGGAAATGAATACGTCTTCCGGGTCCGAGCCGTGAACAAATATGGAATTGGCGAACCACTGGAATCTGATTCTGTTGTAGCCAAGAATGCATTTGGTGAGACATGATTTCATTAGAAAAATGAAATGTGAAAAATTTAAAAATAAACTTAGCTAACCTGTGCACATGCTTTAATTTTCTTTTGTGTAATACCTGTCTCATTATCATCCTTTTTAAAAGGTGAAAAATATAAAAACTAAAACTAATATTCCTGGATAGAATGTGAACATCAAAGATATAATTTATCAGTAATGTTGATCCTTGTACCTCATTGTCCTTTCCTTTCTAAATAGTTACACCTGGGCCACCAGGCATACCAGAAGTGACAAAGATTACCAAGAATTCAATGACTGTTGTCTGGAGCAGGCCAATTGCAGATGGTGGTAGTGATATAAGTGGCTATTTCCTTGAAAAACGAGATAAGAAGAGTCTAGGATGGTTTAAAGTACTAAAAGAGACGATCCGTGACACCAGACAGAAAGTAACAGGACTCACAGAAAACAGTGACTATCAATACAGAGTCTGTGCTGTAAATGCTGCTGGACAGGGTCCATTCTCTGAACCATCTGAATTCTACAAAGCTGCTGATCCTATTGGTAAGTGCTCATACCTGCAGCATTTTCACCTGTGTCTTCTTAATTCGCCTGTGTGACTGAGTTGTAAGTGATTGTATAATTATTTTATTGTGAACGGCCATTCCAGATCCTCCAGGTCCACCTGCTAAGATAAGAATTGCAGATTCAACCAAGTCATCCATCACCCTTGGCTGGAGTAAGCCTGTCTATGATGGGGGCAGTGCTGTTACTGGTTATGTTGTCGAGATGAGACAAGGAGAGGAAGATGAATGGACTGTTGTCTCTACCAAAGGAGAGGTCAGAACTACAGAATATGTGGTATCCAACCTGAAACCTGGAGTCAATTACTACTTCCGGGTATCTGCTGTAAACTGTGCTGGACAAGGAGAACCTATAGAAATGACTGAACCTGTACAAGCTAAAGATATACTTGGTATGTACCTACTGGTGTGATTATGTTTCTTATAAGCATACTTCCAGGAAATCACTCGTGTTTTGCTTTTAAAATTCACCATATATATCCATTTTATGTCTACAGAGGCACCAGAGATTGACCTGGATGTGGCTCTCAGAACTTCTGTTATTGCCAAAGCTGGTGAAGATGTACAAGTGTTGATTCCCTTTAAAGGCAGACCTCCACCTACTGTCATATGGAGAAAAGATGAGAAGAATCTTGACAGTGATGCCAGATACAGCATTGAAAACACCGATTCATCTTCGTTACTCACCATTCCTCAAGTTACTCGCAATGATACAGGAAAATATATTCTCACAATAGAAAATGGAGTTGGTGAACCTAAGTCTTCAACTGTGAGTGTTAAAGTGCTTGACACACCAGCTGCCTGCCAGAAATTACAGGTTAAACATGTTTCTCAAGGCACAGTCACTTTGCTCTGGGATCCTCCTCTAATCGATGGAGGGTCTCCAATAATTAATTATGTCATTGAAAAGAGAGATGCTACCAAGAGAACATGGTCTGTCGTGTCACACAAATGTTCCAGCACCACCTTCAAGCTAACAGATTTATCAGAGAAGACTCCATTCTTCTTCAGAGTTCTTGCAGAAAATGAAATTGGAATTGGGGAACCCTGTGACACTACTGAGCCAGTGAAGGCTGCTGAAGTACCAGCTCCTATACGTGATCTCTCAATGAAAGACTCAACAAAGACATCTGTCATCCTCAGCTGGACCAAACCTGACTTTGATGGTGGTAGCGTCATCACAGACTATGTTGTAGAAAGGAAAGGAAAAGGTGAACAGAAATGGTCCCACGCTGGCATAAGTAAGACATGTGAAATTGAGGTTAGCCAACTTAAGGAGCAGTCAGTCCTGGAGTTCAGAGTGTTTGCCAAAAATGAGAAAGGACTGAGTGATCCTGTCACTATTGGGCCAATTACAGTGAAAGAACTTATCATTACACCCGAAGTTGACCTGTCAGAAATCCCTGGGTCACAAGTCACTGTGAGAATTGGACACAATGTGCACCTTGAATTACCTTATAAAGGAAAACCCAAACCATCCATCAGTTGGCTGAAAGATGGCTTGCCACTGAAAGAAAGTGAATTTGTTCGTTTCAGCAAAACTGAAAACAAAATTACTTTGAGTATTAAGAATGCCAAGAAGGAGCATGGAGGGAAATACACTGTTATTCTTGATAATGCAGTGTGTAGAACTGCAGTCCCCATTACAGTCATTACCCTTGGCCCACCATCAAAGCCCAAAGGACCCATTCGATTTGATGAAATCAAGGCTGATAGTGTCATCCTGTCATGGGATGTACCTGAAGATGATGGAGGAGGAGAAATTACTTGTTACAGCATCGAGAAGCGGGAAACTTCACAAACTAATTGGAAGATGGTGTGTTCAAGTGTTGCCAGGACGACTTTCAAAGTTCCTAATCTAGTCAAAGATGCTGAATACCAGTTTAGAGTGAGGGCAGAAAACAGATACGGAGTCAGCCAACCACTTGTCTCAAACATTATTGTGGCAAAACACCAGTTCAGGATTCCTGGTCCCCCAGGAAAGCCAGTTATTTACAATGTGACTTCTGATGGCATGTCACTAACTTGGGATGCTCCAGTTTATGATGGTGGTTCAGAAGTCACTGGATTCCATGTTGAAAAGAAAGAAAGAAATAGCATCCTCTGGCAAAAAGTTAATACATCACCAATCTCTGGAAGAGAATATAGAGCTACTGGACTGATAGAAGGTCTGGATTACCAATTCCGTGTATATGCTGAAAATTCTGCTGGCCTAAGTTCACCTAGTGACCCAAGCAAATTTACCTTAGCTGTTTCTCCAGTAGGTGAGTGATTATTATTCAAATACATTTAGTTTAGCGATTGAATATATTAGAAACAAATATATCAAACACTGCTTTTCTTCTCTGCATCATCTTACATATCTTCTTGTCAGGAGAGAACTAGTCATGTAAAACAAGAGGAATGATTTTAAATCAATCTAGTGAATTAATTTGAAGTTCATTTTAAAGAATATGAAATGAAAAGTTGAAATTAATGACCAAAATGAGTTTGGGAGATTGGATAAATTATTTATTATAAAAAATCTATTTATTTATTAAAATTATTGAACAATTTTATTTCTCTTCCATGGATGATTAAGACCTGGTTACAAATGTAATGATGCATTTACCTTCCTTATAATTTTGTAGACCCACCTGGCACTCCTGACTACATTGATGTCACCCGGGAAACCATCACACTTAAATGGAACCCACCATTGCGTGATGGAGGCAGTAAGATTGTAGCCTATAGCATTGAGAAACGGCAAGGAAATGAACGCTGGGTGAGATGCAACTTCACTGACGTCAGTGAATGTCAGTACACAGTTACAGGACTCAGTCCTGGGGATCGCTATGAGTTCAGAATAATTGCAAGAAATGCTGTTGGAACTATAAGCCCACCTTCACAGTCTTCCGGTATTATCATGACAAGAGATGAAAATGGTAAGCATTTACAACTTATTTCCAATGAGACTAAGAGCATTCACATTTTTAAAAAACACGTTTGGCCCTTGGCCAGTTAAATGGGAACAGAAACAAATTACCTATGGTTGCTAAGTGGATGAATTATGTCTTTCTACCTTTCAAGGGAAAAGAAGAAAAGTAATTGGCATCAGTTCTTTTTGCCATGTCTATTATTTCACTCCATTCCTGTATAAAGAGCATGCAACAAGTGGGAATGAGTTTTTAGCTTTGTAATTTCTGCCACTTATAGTAAATGAAGAAATAGGTCCTCAGGAATAACTGTCCATCCTTACTGAAGTTATTAAAATACAACATATATCCAACAACACAATCATCCCCTTGCTTGAATGCAGCTGATGGCCTCTTAAAAAGAACCTGTTTGACTGTACAGCAATATTAGGAAGTAAATGATCTGTAAATGTTTCACTTCTCTTTTTACAAACAGCAGTGCAAAATTAAGAACATGACAAGCATTACAAGGGAAATAATAATAGGCAAATATTTAACCCCAAGGTCCAAATTCTCAATTATCAACCCTACTTTCAAAAGAGCCTTTGGTAGCACAGTACAAGTCATTACCCTTCCAGGCTTTAATCTGGCACTAATGAAAAATATATGTTTATGTACATCTTCATTAAGCCAAACTAATACATAGGCTTTCTCTTTCTTTTGTAGTTCCACCAATAGTAGAATTTGGCCCTGAGTACTTTGATGGTCTCATTATTAAGTCCGGAGAGAGTCTTAGAATTAAAGCTTTGGTACAAGGACGACCAGTGCCCCGAGTAACTTGGTTCAAAGATGGAGTGGAAATTGAAAAGAGGATGAATATGGAAATAACCGATGTCCTTGGATCCACAAGCCTATTTGTTAGAGATGCAACTCGGGACCATCGTGGTATATATACAGTGGAGGCCAAAAATGCATCTGGTTCTGCAAAAGCAGAAATTAAAGTGAAAGTACAAGGTACTTTTAAAATAGCTTCTTAATGTGACAATTTATGAACCTGGATTAGAGACATGCCTAGTTGTATTTTAATGGACAAGGAAAAAGAAACTAACTCTAGAAACTTTTTCTTATAGATACACCAGGAAAAGTAGTTGGGCCAATAAGATTCACCAATATTACTGGGGAGAAGATGACTCTGTGGTGGGATGCTCCACTCAATGATGGCTGTGCTCCCATAACCCACTACATCATCGAAAAACGGGAAACCAGCAGACTTGCTTGGGCACTAATTGAGGATAAATGTGAAGCCCAAAGTTACACTGCCATTAAACTAATAAATGGCAATGAATACCAATTCCGTATTTCTGCAGTTAACAAGTTTGGTGTTGGCAGGCCACTTGATTCTGATCCAGTGGTTGCTCAAATACAATACAGTAAGTTTGCATTTTTACTAAGTGGTAGTATGTCAAAAGATTAACCTTCCAAGCAAATGTATCTAATTGATTTGGGGTTTTTTGTTTTTGTTTTTGTCTTATAGCTATTCCTGATGCCCCTGGTGTTCCAGAACCTAGCAACATAACAGGCAACAGCATTACCTTGACATGGGCAAGGCCAGAATCAGATGGTGGCAGTGAAATTCAACAGTATATCCTTGAAAGAAGAGAAAAGAAAAGCACAAGATGGGTAAAAGTCATCAGCAAACGACCAATCTCTGAGACAAGATTCAAAGTCACTGGTCTGATAGAAGGCAATGAGTATGAATTCCACGTCATGGCTGAAAATGCTGCAGGAGTTGGACCTGCAAGTGGCATCTCAAGACTCATTAAATGTAGAGAGCCCGTCAACCCACCAGGTCCTCCAGCAGTGGTCAAAGTAACAGACACATCAAAGACAACTGTGAGCTTAGAATGGTCCAAACCAGTGTTTGATGGTGGCATGGAAATAATTGGGTACATTATTGAAATGTGCAAGGCCGACTTAGGAGACTGGCACAAGGTGAATGCAGAGGCATGCGTGAAAACAAGATATACAGTCACTGATCTGCAAGCAGGTGAAGAATACAAATTCCGAGTTAGTGCTATCAATGGTGCTGGAAAAGGAGACAGCTGTGAAGTGACTGGCATAATTAAAGCAGTTGACCGGTTAACAGCTCCTGAGTTAGACATAGATGCAAACTTCAAACAGACTCATATTGTTAGAGCTGGGGCCAGTATTCGCCTCTTTATTGCCTACCAAGGTAGACCTACTCCTACAGCTGTGTGGAGCAAACCAGACTCCAACCTTAGCCTTCGGGCTGATATCCATGCAACAGACTCCTTCAGCACCCTCACTGTGGAAAACTGCAACAGAAATGATGCAGGAAAATATACACTTACCGTGGAAAACAACAGTGGTAGTAAGTCAATCACATTCACTGTAAAAGTGCTAGACACTCCAGGCCCACCTGGCCCAATTACCTTCAAAGATGTGACCCGGGGATCTGCTACATTGATGTGGGATGCCCCTCTTCTTGACGGTGGTGCCCGAATCCATCACTATGTGGTAGAGAAACGAGAAGCAAGTCGCCGTAGTTGGCAGGTGATCAGTGAAAAATGCACTCGTCAGATCCTCAAGGTCAGTGATCTGGCAGAAGGTGTTCCATACTATTTCCGTGTTTCTGCGGAAAATGAGTATGGTGTTGGTGAACCCTATGAAATGCCAGAACCAATTGTAGCCACAGAACAGCCTGCTCCACCCAGGAGACTTGACATTGTTGATACTAGCAAATCTTCCGCAGTCTTAGCTTGGCTTAAGCCTGACCATGACGGAGGCAGCCGGATCACTGGCTACCTGCTTGAAATGAGACAAAAGGGATCTGACTTCTGGGTTGAAGCTGGTCACACCAAACAGCTGACTCTTACAGTAGAGCATCTTGTTGAGAATACTGAATATGAATTCCGTGTGAAGGCCAAGAATGATGCTGGCTATAGTGAACCCAGGGAAGCCTTCTCTTCTGTCATCATTAAGGAGCCTCAAATTGAGCCCACTGCTGACCTCACTGGAATTACCAATCAGCTCATAACTTGCAAAGCAGGAAGCCCATTTACCATTGACGTACCAATCAGTGGTCGTCCTGCCCCCAAAGTAACATGGAAATTGGAAGAAATGAGACTTAAAGAGACAGATCGAGTGAGCATCACAACAACAAAAGACAGAACCACCCTGACTGTAAAGGACAGCATGAGAGGTGACTCTGGAAGATACTTCTTGACCCTGGAAAATACAGCTGGTGTTAAAACATTTACTGTCACAGTTGTGGTCATTGGAAGGCCAGGTCCAGTAACTGGCCCCATTGAGGTCTCATCTGTCTCGGCTGAATCATGTGTCCTGTCATGGGGAGAACCTAAAGATGATGGAGGCACCGAAATTACTAATTACATAGTTGAAAAGCGTGAATCAGGTACAACAGCTTGGCAGCTTGTCAATTCCAGTGTCAAGCGCACTCAAATTAAAGTCACTCATCTCACAAAATACATGGAATATTCTTTCCGTGTCAGTTCGGAGAACAGATTTGGTGTCAGCAAACCTCTAGAATCAGCACCAATAGTTGCTGAACATCCGTTTGGTAAGAAAAATTAAAATCGTATTTCAAAGTCTCTATTATTAAATATTTCCCCTGAATTTTATAAAATTGTATTCATATTTAATACCTTTGTTTATATTTAGTCCCACCAAGCGCTCCTACCAGACCTGAGGTCTACCATGTGTCTGCCAATGCCATGTCTATTCGTTGGGAAGAACCCTACCATGATGGTGGCAGTAAAATCATTGGCTACTGGGTTGAGAAGAAAGAACGTAACACGATTCTTTGGGTGAAGGAAAACAAAGTGCCATGCTTAGAGTGCAACTACAAAGTAACTGGTTTAGTAGAAGGACTGGAATATCAGTTCAGAACTTATGCACTCAATGCTGCAGGCGTTAGCAAGGCCAGCGAAGCTTCAAGACCTATAATGGCTCAAAATCCAGTTGGTATGTATCACAATTTATGGGCATATTTGTTTATTATTACTGATTCCAGTAGAACTCAGAGTGGTATATTTTAATCTTATTTTTGCATCCTTTCTAGATGCACCAGGCAGACCAGAGGTGACTGATGTCACAAGATCAACAGTATCACTGATTTGGTCTGCCCCAGTGTATGACGGAGGCAGCAAGGTGGTGGGCTACATCATAGAGCGTAAGCCAGTCAGTGAGGTAGGAGACGGTCGCTGGCTGAAATGCAACTATACCATTGTATCTGACAATTTCTTCACCGTGACTGCTCTCAGTGAAGGGGACACTTATGAGTTCCGTGTGTTAGCCAAGAATGCAGCAGGCGTAATTAGCAAAGGGTCTGAATCTACAGGCCCCGTCACTTGCCGAGACGAATATGGTAGGAAATAGTCAACATTCTCCTTTTTAAAATTATCACAATTTACGTGAAAATAAACTCTCAGATATTCATTCATATCTGTTTTGCCTACTGACAGCTCCACCCAAAGCCGAACTGGATGCCCGATTACAGGGTGATCTGGTTACCATCAGAGCAGGTTCTGATCTTGTTCTGGATGCTGCAGTTGGTGGCAAACCTGAACCTAAAATTATCTGGACCAAAGGAGACAAGGAGCTAGATCTCTGTGAAAAGGTCTCTTTGCAGTATACTGGCAAACGAGCAACTGCTGTGATCAAGTTCTGTGACAGAAGTGACAGTGGAAAATACACTTTAACAGTTAAAAACGCCAGTGGAACCAAGGCCGTGTCTGTCATGGTCAAAGTGCTTGGTAAATATGTCAAAGTTCTTACATTTATATAGCATTTTCTAGCGTGGGCAGAAAGAATGATCTTCATCATGGCTTGTCGTTACACCTGTTTCAGATACCCCTGGCCCATGTGGAAAGCTCACCGTCAGCAGAGTAACAGAGGAGAAATGCACTTTAGCCTGGGGCCTTCCTCAGGAAGATGGAGGAGCAGAAATCACTCACTACATCGTGGAAAGACGCGAGACTAGCAGGCTCAACTGGGTGATTGTTGAAGGCGAATGCCCAACCCTATCCCATGTTGTTACCAGGCTCATCAAGAACAATGAATACATATTCCGAGTGAGGGCAGTAAACAAATATGGCCCTGGTGTTCCTGTGGAATCAGAGCCAATTGTAGCCAGAAACTCATTCAGTGAGTATTAACACTTTTAAACAATTTGATGGTTGAAATGTAATAGAATCACGGGGAAGAGGGAGAAGGGCAGTCTTATCAATAGTAATTTTACGCAATTCTGATCACCCTTATTTTCCTAAATATGTAAACAGCTATTCCATCACCACCTGGCATACCTGAAGAAGTTGGAGCTGGCAAAGAGCATATCATCATCCAGTGGACAAAGCCTGAATCTGATGGTGGCAATGAAATCAGCAACTACCTAGTAGACAAACGTGAGAAGAAGAGCCTGCGCTGGACACGTGTCAACAAAGACTACGTGGTGTATGATACTAGACTGAAGGTGACCAGCCTGATGGAGGGTTGTGATTACCAGTTCCGGGTGACCGCAGTGAATGCAGCTGGTAACAGTGAGCCCAGCGAAGCTTCCAACTTCATCTCATGCAGAGAACCATCATGTGAGCTCCAAGAATCATACATAAATACAATGCTCCTCAAAACTGTATGACAGATAAAATTTTCCAACACACAATTTCTAAGAATTTATAAAATTTATGATCTAGAAAAGCATATGCTTATTAGCATGATCATAAATATAGCTTGTCAGAGAACATTTTAACTATTATATCTGTTTATCAGTTAGCAATTAGAATTGCTAAAAATTGTTACAGTATTCTCCAATTAATGAAAAAATATTCTACTACCAATATGAAAAGAATCTATTTTATAAATCTTCCTAAGAATAGATAGAAAAATGCATTATACTGTAACTACTGAAAAGAAAAATGGTAAAACTCCTTTTAAGAAGAGGCTTAGCAGGAACATAAGGTTTCTAGTAGTTTAATAAGTTACTGACAAAATAACTGTCACGAGAGCTTCAAAAATAAGTGACAAATCCTTTTACAGAGTCTGATTCCAAGAACTATTCAGGAATAGTCACTGGGACTGAATTGGGGAAGTTGACGAAACCAATTCCTGTATTTATTAGAAATGTATTGGTGGCATATGATACTAACCCAGTGAAAGATAAGCAACTCTTTAAGGAAAAGTCCCTGAGAATGGGTACTTTAAGTAATGAGCTTAGATAACGAAGAACACATAGTGAAGCTAGCCAAAGCAGTAGGGAAGAAATATCTACTTTCCTAAAGCAATTTAATTCTTAAGATAATAATATTAAATTATAATGTACCATACAGTGCTGTCCTGTAATATTAAGAGCCTAGTTAATAAATATTATCTTGGTAAGTATGGACAAAGAGCAATAATGCCTTTGTGAGTCTTGAAAACCAAAAATACAAATCTTAAGTTTCCTTATTTGCCTAATATCTGCATCTCACTTTTTAAATTCCACAGATACCCCTGGACCACCTTCTGCTCCAAGAGTTGTGGATACCACCAAATACAGCATTAGTTTGGCATGGACCAAGCCCATGTACGATGGTGGTGCTGATATCATAGGCTATGTTCTGGAAATGCAAGAAAAGGACACTGATCAGTGGTACCGAGTGCATACCAATGCCACAATAAGAAATACTGAATTCACTGTGCCAGACCTTAAAATGGGCCAGAAATATTCCTTCAGAGTAGCTGCCGTGAACGTGAAGGGTGTGAGCGAATACAGCGAATCAACTGCTGAAATTGAGCCCGTGGAAAGAATAGGTATTTATAATAGAAGCTTTTAGGTGAATTATTTTCTTCTCATACCTGTCCATGAATTAATTAAATGTTGTCATTAACTTTCTAGAAATACCAGATCTCGAGCTTGCAGATGATCTAAAGAAGACTGTGACCATCAGGGCTGGAGCCTCCTTGCGCCTGATGGTGTCTGTATCTGGAAGACCACCTCCTGTCATCACGTGGAGCAAGCAGGGCATTGACCTTGCAAACCGGGCAATTATTGACACCACTGAGAGCTACTCATTGCTAATAGTGGACAAAGTGAATCGGTACGATGCTGGAAAATACACAATTGAAGCTGAAAACCAATCTGGCAAGAAATCAGCAACAGTCCTTGTTAAAGTCTATGGTAAGCATTTTACTTAAAACTGGCTATAAAATGAGTAGATCCTCTAAAACAATATACCTTGACCTATGATTTGTCACCTCTCAAGCGAGGAACTATGTTGATTATATTTCCACCAAGGGGGAAAAAAAAAACTATCAGGCAAATAGGAAATATGAATCTTTCATTCTGTTTTTCAGATACTCCTGGTCCCTGTCCTTCAGTGAAAGTTAAGGAAGTATCAAGAGATTCTGTGACTATAACTTGGGAAATTCCCACAATTGATGGTGGAGCTCCTGTCAACAATTACATCATTGAGAAGCGTGAAGCTGCCATGAGAGCATTCAAAACAGTAACTACCAAATGCAGCAAGACACTTTACCGAATTTCTGGACTTGTAGAAGGAACCATGTACTATTTCAGAGTGCTGCCAGAAAATATTTATGGCATTGGAGAACCTTGTGAAACATCTGATGCAGTACTGGTCTCAGAAGTGCCTTTGGTGCCTACAAAGCTAGAGGTGGTCGATGTCACCAAATCGACTGTTACCCTTGCCTGGGAAAAACCACTCTATGATGGTGGTAGCCGACTCACTGGTTATGTTCTCGAGGCCTGCAAAGCTGGAACAGAGAGATGGATGAAGGTTGTCACCTTAAAACCCACAGTCCTAGAGCACACCATTATTTCTTTAAATGAAGGTGAACAATACTTATTTAGAGTGAGGGCACAAAATGAGAAAGGTGTGTCAGAACCAAGAGAGATTGTCACAGCCGTGACTGTGCAAGACCTCAGAGGTATGTACCAAATAGCCAAAAAATAACAATAATAGTAAAGTAAAATGAAAACATTCAGAATTCATACTATCATAAAAATAGTGCTTAAGAATACATGCCTGATTTCCTTCCCACAGTGTTGCCAACAATCGATCTTTCCACAATGCCTCAGAAAACCATCCATGTCCCAGCTGGCAGACCAGTAGAGCTGGTGATACCTATCACTGGCCGTCCACCTCCTGCTGCTTCCTGGTTCTTTGCTGGTTCTAAACTGAGAGAATCAGAGCGTGTCACAGTTGAAACTCACACTAAAGTAGCTAAACTAACCATCCGTGAAACCACTATCAGGGATACTGGAGAATACACACTTGAATTGAAGAATGTTACTGGAACTACTTCAGAGACCATTAAAGTTATTATTCTTGGTAAGGATGTATGACAAAGATACAAGCAAGTTGTTGATGTTCAGTCACCCAATTTTGATTTGAAAATTAATTTCCTGGATTTCTTCTCTTTCATAGACAAGCCTGGTCCACCAACAGGACCTATTAAGATTGATGAAATTGATGCTACATCAATTACCATTTCCTGGGAACCACCTGAATTGGACGGTGGCGCTCCATTGAGTGGTTATGTGGTAGAACAACGTGATGCTCATCGTCCAGGATGGCTGCCCGTTTCTGAATCAGTGACTAGGTCCACATTTAAGTTTACCCGACTCACTGAAGGAAATGAGTATGTGTTCCGTGTGGCTGCAACAAACCGCTTTGGGATTGGCTCTTACTTGCAGTCTGAGGTCATAGAATGTCGCAGCAGCATCAGTAAGTCCACAGACCCTTCCACCACTCTCCCCACCTCTGATTCTGAATGTTAACAAAAAGGAATTTGTTTTTAATATGCCCTAATATAAATAAAAATAGGTCACAAAATTAACCCTGTGGTCTTTCTCAGGTTTCTAAATCCTTTTTTCAGAGGTTTTCAAACACTTGGGCTTGATTTTTTTAAATATCTGCACTCTTAGGAAAGAGAAGAGGAGGGAGTTAGGAAGAAAGGAATGGAAGGAAGAGAAGGGAAGGAGGAAGAGAGGGAAGGAGGGAGGACTGGCAATGCTGTAGTAAGAAAAAAAATACAGAGTGCATCTTTAATAAATGTCTATAGAATTAAAGAAAACAAGGAACAGCAAGAAAAGTACAAAATTAAACCTCAGCACCATGCAATATACCCATGTAACAAACCTGCACATGTACCCCAAACCTAAAAGTCAAAAATTTTTTTAATAAAAATAATTAATTAAATGATTTAAATTAAAATTTATAAATAGTACAAAAGTGAAACTATTAGAAAATGTCATGTCTTACATATCTTTTAAAAAAACTACCAGCCAAAAGCTAAGGCACACACAAATATATGAGTCATTGTTTTATTCAAAAGTTAACCTCTGTCTTGCTGCAGGTATTCCTGGACCCCCAGAAACATTACAGATATTTGATGTTTCCCGTGATGGCATGACACTTACTTGGTACCCACCAGAGGATGATGGTGGCTCCCAAGTGACTGGATATATTGTGGAGCGCAAAGAAGTGAGAGCAGATCGATGGGTCCGTGTAAATAAAGTACCTGTGACAATGACACGGTACCGCTCCACTGGCCTTATTGAAGGCTTAGAATATGAACACCGTGTCACAGCCATTAATGCAAGAGGGTCTGGAAAACCAAGTCGTCCTTCCAAACCCATAGTTGCCATGGATCCAATTGGTAAGCACATTTTGTATCAGTCAAGTTAATTTGGTTATAATTTATAGGTGGGAAAATTCACCTTTTTGAAGCATATAGTTCTATGACTTTTGAAAAATGTACTGTTTTGTAATCACCACCACAAACAAAACATGAAATATTTTTATTACCCAGGAAAGTTTGCTTGCGTCCGTTTGTAATCAGTCCCTTCCCCACCCCAGCCACTAGAAACTTCTGGCAAATAATTTTTTAATATTCTTCTCTTGAGTCGATTTCCTCCTCTTTAAGATTCATAATATATGCCTTCTATCACAGTTAAAATTTTAAAACAATATTTCTGAAAGCACTTTAAAAAACTGCTGATAAATATAATAATAGTGATTACAAATAAAGCACATTTAAAGAAAGGAAAATACAAAAACCTCGGCTCACTGCAACCTCTGCCTCCCAGGTTCAAGCAATTCTTCTGCCTCAGTCTCCTGAGTAGCTGAGATTACAGGTGCCCGCCACCACGTGCGGCTAATTTTTGTATTTTTAGTAGAGACAGTGTTTCACGATGTTGGCCAGGCTGGTCTTGAACTCCTAACCTCAGGCCTCCCAAAGTGCTGTGATTACAGGCATAAGCCACCACGCCCAGCCGTGAATAAAATTTTCACAAGACAAAAAACAGTCTAATGTTAACAGTCCCTGTTCAACAACTCATTGAATTTGTTAGGTGGCACAGTTAATTTTCAACTTTGCAGCAACTTTAACCAGTATGTTGTCTTATTCTTACTCCCAGCTCCTCCAGGAAAGCCACAAAACCCAAGAGTTACTGATACAACAAGGACATCAGTCTCCCTGGCCTGGAGTGTTCCAGAAGATGAAGGAGGGTCTAAAGTCACAGGCTACTTGATTGAAATGCAAAAAGTAGATCAACATGAATGGACCAAGTGTAACACCACCCCAACCAAGATTCGAGAGTATACTCTAACACATCTACCTCAGGGCGCAGAATACAGGTTCCGCGTCCTAGCTTGTAATGCTGGTGGACCTGGTGAGCCTGCTGAGGTACCAGGAACAGTCAAAGTCACTGAAATGCTTGGTGAGACACGTGATCATTTACTTTCTGCAATAATTGCCATAGACTTACTTCTTACTCTGCCCCCCAACTCCAAATGCTAAATTGAAATCCTACCTTTTTTTCCAGAGTATCCTGATTATGAACTTGATGAAAGATACCAGGAAGGTATCTTTGTAAGGCAAGGTGGAGTCATCAGACTTACCATACCAATCAAAGGAAAACCATTCCCAATATGTAAATGGACCAAGGAAGGCCAGGATGTTAGTAAGCGTGCCATGATTGCAACATCTGATACACACACTGAGCTTGTGATCAAAGAAGCGGACAGGGGTGATTCTGGCACTTACGACCTGGTTCTGGAAAATAAATGTGGCAAGAAGGTTGTCTACATCAAGGTCAAAGTGATAGGAAGCCCTGACAGTCCAGAAGGACCACTGGAATATGATGACATCCAAGCCCGCTCTGTGAGGGTCAGCTGGAGACCTCCTGCTGATGATGGTGGTGCCGACATCTTAGGCTACATCCTCGAGAGACGAGAAGTGCCTAAAGCTGCCTGGTATACCATTGATTCCAGAGTCCGAGGTACATCTCTGGTGGTAAAAGGCCTCAAAGAGAACGTAGAATACCATTTCCGTGTTTCAGCAGAAAACCAGTTTGGCATAAGCAAACCCTTGAAATCAGAGGAACCAGTCATACCAAAAACACCACTGAGTAAGTGCCCTTTCAACCACAAAAATATAAACATTATTTCAGCACTCTTCTGTTTTTAAATGAAAGTCATTGGCTTACAAGACTTGGAACTGTACTCTAACACATGTGTGTTTTCCACTTATATTTATAGATCCTCCAGAACCTCCAAGCAATCCTCCAGAAGTACTCGATGTAACCAAGAGTTCTGTTAGCCTGTCCTGGTCCAGGCCCAAAGACGATGGTGGTTCTCGAGTCACAGGCTACTACATAGAACGCAAAGAGACATCCACTGACAAGTGGGTCAGACACAACAAGACTCAGATCACCACCACGATGTACACTGTCACAGGGCTTGTTCCTGATGCTGAGTATCAGTTCCGCATCATTGCACAGAATGATGTTGGTCTCAGCGAAACCAGCCCTGCTTCTGAACCAGTTGTTTGCAAAGATCCATTTGGTAAGGAATTCAGAAGAAGGGGTTAAAATTAAAGAAGCAAGCCATGTTTGGTTCTTTTATTTCACCAGAAAAGCTGATTCCCTTTTCATTATTTTTAAATATTTCAGATAAACCAAGCCAACCAGGGGAGCTTGAGATTCTTTCAATATCCAAAGATAGTGTCACTCTACAGTGGGAGAAACCTGAATGTGATGGTGGCAAAGAAATTCTTGGATACTGGGTTGAATATAGACAGTCTGGAGACAGTGCCTGGAAAAAGAGCAATAAGGAACGTATCAAGGACAAGCAGTTCACAATAGGAGGTTTGCTGGAATCTACTGAATATGAATTCAGGGTTTTTGCTGAGAATGAGACAGGGCTGAGCAGACCTCGAAGAACTGCTATGTCTATAAAGACTAAACTCACATGTAAGTAGCCTTTAGTTCTCTACTTCATCAATTTACAAACTAAACAAGTTAAAGATAATTCCCCCTCTATACTAAGTAGAACTTGGAAAGCTTTATTGGAGAGCAAGTGTTTGGAAAGAAAAGCAAGTGCACACACAGGGAATATGATAAGTTCTATAGGAAACCATTCCAAGCACATAACCTCAGCAGGAGATGGCAGATGCAGTGAACTGAGCACTTTCCTTGAGCAATTCCCTCTAATACAATGGTTCCTTTTTTTAAATATTTCCCAGCAAGATTTGAAAGGTCAACAATTGTATGCCACTTCATTGAACCTAAGTAAGGGCAAGAATACTACGGAATTATAGAGAGAATTTATAATCCCTCAAAAGCCTATATATTATTAATGTCCTTCCAATCATAAAGAAGAAAAGTCACTCTGCATAAAATGTGACAATGTGCTCAGTGAATCCCTATTTACCATATGATCATAGGAAAATCAATTCAAAGGGTTTTTAAGAATTGGGCTAATATGTAAATCATGGTATCTGTTAGTAAATAAGGTAAATTCATTCCTGATATATAAAGACAAAAGATTACAGATTGAGTAGTAACAATCATTTAATATTATCTTTCACATTGTTCAGCTGGAGAGGCCCCAGGAATACGCAAAGAAATGAAGGATGTTACCACCAAATTGGGTGAAGCTGCTCAACTCTCATGCCAGATTGTTGGAAGGCCTCTTCCTGACATTAAATGGTACAGATTTGGTAAAGAGCTTATACAAAGCCGGAAATATAAAATGTCTTCAGATGGACGCACACACACTCTTACGGTAATGACAGAGGAACAGGAAGATGAAGGTGTTTATACCTGCATAGCCACCAATGAGGTTGGAGAAGTAGAAACCAGTAGTAAGCTTCTCCTGCAAGCAACACCACAGTTCCATCCTGGTTACCCACTGAAAGAGAAATATTATGGAGCTGTGGGTTCTACACTTCGGCTTCATGTTATGTACATTGGTCGTCCAGTACCTGCCATGACTTGGTTCCATGGTCAGAAACTTTTGCAAAACTCAGAAAACATTACTATTGAAAACACTGAGCACTATACTCATCTTGTCATGAAGAATGTCCAACGTAAGACTCATGCTGGCAAATACAAAGTCCAGCTCAGCAATGTTTTTGGAACTGTTGATGCCATCCTTGATGTGGAAATACAAGGTATTTTTATTTTTATTTTCAGTGCTTTTTTATTTTTAAAGAAAAACTCTCAAAAACACACTATGAAAACCACAACAATTGTATTTTCCCCAACAGATAAACCAGACAAACCTACAGGACCAATTGTGATTGAAGCCTTATTGAAGAACTCTGCAGTGATCAGCTGGAAACCACCTGCAGATGATGGAGGCTCCTGGATCACCAACTATGTGGTGGAAAAATGTGAGGCCAAGGAGGGGGCTGAATGGCAATTGGTGTCTTCAGCCATCTCAGTGACAACCTGTAGAATTGTGAACCTCACAGAAAATGCTGGCTATTACTTCCGGGTTTCAGCTCAGAACACTTTTGGCATCAGTGACCCTCTAGAAGTGTCCTCAGTTGTGATCATTAAGAGTCCATTTGGTAAGTACAACCTGATTTCTATATCTTCCTATGGCAAAGTTCCATCTTTTCATAAAATTCTTTTAAGCAGAAAGAAATTTTGAAAGGAAATAACAAAGATTCAGATAAAGTACAAGTGCCTTTTCTTTCACTTTAATTGAATGTTTGCATATCTAAAAGGAGAAATATATGCCCTAATCCCTTTTTAAAAATAGAACTTTGGTTTTTGACATGTCTTATTATAAAGTAACCAATTTCATTTTTCTGGAATAGCTATTTTTAATAAAATTTTAGACTCATTCTTTTTTTAAAAAAAAAATTAGCTTTAATAAAGCTGCTTGTTTCATCTCATGACTCAAATCTTTTGTTTCGTTTTGTTTTTAATAGAAAAGCCAGGTGCTCCTGGCAAACCAACTATTACTGCTGTCACAAAAGATTCTTGTGTTGTGGCTTGGAAGCCACCTGCCAGTGATGGAGGTGCAAAGATTAGAAATTACTACCTTGAGAAGCGTGAGAAGAAGCAGAATAAATGGATTTCTGTGACAACAGAAGAAATTCGAGAAACTGTCTTTTCAGTGACAAACCTTATTGAAGGTCTTGAATATGAGTTCCGTGTGAAATGTGAAAATCTAGGTGGGGAAAGTGAATGGAGTGAAATATCAGAACCTGTCACTCCCAAATCTGATGTCCCGATTCAGGCACCACACTTTAAAGAGGAACTGAGAAATCTAAATGTCAGATATCAGAGTAATGCTACTTTGGTCTGCAAAGTGACTGGTCATCCAAAACCTATTGTGAAATGGTACAGACAAGGCAAAGAAATCATTGCAGATGGATTAAAATATAGGATTCAAGAATTTAAGGGTGGCTACCACCAGCTCATCATTGCAAGTGTCACAGATGATGATGCCACAGTTTACCAAGTCAGAGCTACCAACCAAGGGGGATCTGTGTCTGGCACTGCCTCCTTGGAAGTGGAAGGTAAAAATAAATTGTTTATCATCAATTTGAGGCTAAATGATGTTATTAACTTGGGGGTGGGCGCTACTGCACTTAAACAGATATTATTAGGTGTTGCTAAATTATATTCTTATTTTTTTCTGATACAGTTCCAGCTAAGATACACCTACCTAAAACTCTTGAAGGCATGGGAGCAGTTCATGCTCTCCGAGGTGAAGTGGTCAGCATCAAGATTCCTTTCAGTGGCAAACCAGATCCTGTGATCACCTGGCAGAAAGGACAAGATCTCATCGACAATAATGGCCACTACCAAGTGATTGTCACAAGATCCTTCACATCACTTGTTTTCCCCAATGGGGTAGAGAGAAAAGATGCTGGTTTCTATGTGGTCTGTGCTAAAAACAGATTTGGAATTGATCAGAAGACAGTTGAACTGGATGTGGCTGATGTTCCTGACCCACCCAGAGGAGTCAAAGTTAGTGATGTCTCAAGAGATTCTGTCAACTTAACATGGACTGAGCCAGCCTCTGATGGTGGCAGCAAAATCACCAACTACATTGTTGAAAAATGTGCAACTACTGCAGAAAGATGGCTCCGTGTAGGACAGGCCCGAGAAACACGTTATACCGTGATCAACTTATTTGGAAAAACAAGTTACCAGTTCCGGGTAATAGCTGAAAATAAATTTGGTCTGAGCAAGCCTTCTGAGCCTTCAGAACCAACCATAACCAAAGAAGATAAGTCCAGAGCTATGAACTATGATGAAGAGGTAGATGAAACCAGGGAAGTCTCCATGACTAAAGCATCTCACTCTTCAACCAAGGAGCTCTATGAGAAATATATGATTGCTGAAGATCTTGGGCGTGGTGAGTTTGGAATTGTCCATCGTTGTGTTGAAACATCCTCAAAGAAGACGTACATGGCCAAATTTGTTAAAGTCAAAGGGACCGATCAGGTTTTGGTAAAGAAGGAAATTTCCATTCTGAACATTGCTAGGCATAGAAACATCTTATACCTCCATGAATCATTTGAAAGCATGGAAGAATTAGTTATGATCTTTGAGTTTATATCAGGACTTGACATATTTGAGCGCATTAACACAAGTGCTTTTGAACTTAATGAAAGAGAAATTGTAAGTTATGTTCGCCAGGTCTGTGAAGCACTTGAGTTCTTACACAGTCATAATATTGGACACTTTGACATCAGACCGGAAAATATCATTTACCAGACCAGAAGAAGCTCTACCATTAAGATCATAGAATTTGGTCAAGCCCGCCAACTGAAACCAGGGGACAACTTCAGGCTTCTGTTCACTGCCCCAGAATACTATGCACCTGAAGTCCACCAGCATGATGTTGTCAGCACAGCCACAGACATGTGGTCACTTGGAACATTGGTATATGTGCTATTGAGTGGTATCAACCCATTCCTGGCTGAAACTAACCAACAGATCATTGAGAATATCATGAATGCTGAATATACTTTCGATGAAGAAGCATTCAAAGAGATTAGCCTTGAAGCCATGGATTTTGTTGACCGGCTGTTAGTGAAAGAGAGAAAATCTCGCATGACAGCATCGGAGGCTCTCCAGCACCCATGGTTAAAGCAGAATATAGAAAGAGTCAGTACTAAAGTTATCAGAACATTAAAACACCGGCGTTATTACCACACCCTGATCAAGAAAGACCTCAACATGGTTGTGTCAGCAGCCCGGATCTCCTGTGGTGGTGCAATTCGATCTCAGAGGGGAGTGAGTGTTGCTAAAGTTAAAGTAGCATCCATTGAAATTGGCCCAATTTCTGGGCAGATAATGCATGCAGTTGGTGAAGAAGGAGGACATGTCAAATATGTATGCAAAATTGAAAATTATGATCAGTCTACTCAAGTGACCTGGTACTTTGGGGTCCGTCAGCTGGAGAACAGTGAGAAATATGAAATCACCTATGAAGATGGAGTGGCCACTCTCTATGTCAAAGACATTACCAGATTTGATGATGGTACCTACAGATGCAAAGTAGTCAATGACTATGGTGAAGACAGTTCTTATGCAGAGCTATTTGTTAAAGGTGTGAGAGAAGTTTATGACTATTACTGCCGTAGAACCATGAAGAAAATTAAGCGCAGAACAGACACAATGAGACTCCTGGAAAGGCCACCAGAATTCACCCTGCCTCTCTATAATAAGACAGCTTATGTAGGTGAAAATGTCCGGTTTGGAGTAACTATAACTGTCCACCCAGAGCCTCGTGTAACATGGTATAAATCAGGTCAGAAAATCAAACCAGGTGATGATGACAAGAAGTACACATTTGAGTCAGACAAGGGTCTTTACCAATTAACAATCAACAGTGTCACTATAGATGATGATGCTGAATATACTATTGTGGCAAGGAACAAATACGGTGAAGACAGCTGTAAAGCAAAGCTGACGGTAACCTTACACCCACCTCCAACAGACAGCACCTTAAGACCCATGTTCAAAAGGTTACTGGCAAATGCAGAATGCCAAGAAGGCCAAAGTGTCTGCTTTGAGATCAGAGTGTCTGGTATCCCCCCACCAACATTAAAATGGGAGAAAGATGGTCGGCCACTGTCCCTCGGGCCTAACATTGAAATTATCCATGAAGGTTTGGATTATTATGCTCTGCACATCAGGGACACTTTGCCTGAAGACACAGGTTATTATAGAGTTACGGCCACTAACACAGCTGGGTCCACCAGCTGCCAGGCTCACCTACAAGTGGAACGCCTGAGGTACAAGAAACAGGAATTCAAGAGTAAGGAGGAGCGTGAGCGACACGTACAAAAACAAATTGACAAAACCCTCAGAATGGCTGAAATTCTTTCTGGAACTGAAAGTGTGCCGCTGACACAGGTAGCTAAAGAGGCTCTGAGAGAAGCTGCTGTCCTTTACAAACCAGCTGTAAGCACCAAGACCGTGAAAGGGGAATTTAGACTTGAGACAGAAGAAAAGAAGGAGGAGAGAAAACTCCGGATGCCTTATGATGTACCAGAGCCACGCAAGTACAAGCAGACTACCATAGAAGAAGACCAACGCATCAAGCAGTTCGTGCCCATGTCTGACATGAAATGGTATAAAAAGATACGTGATCAATATGAAATGCCTGGGAAACTTGACAGACTTGTACAGAAACGACCCAAGCGCATCCGCCTTTCAAGATGGGAACAGTTCTATGTGATGCCTCTTCCACGCATTACAGATCAATACAGACCTAAATGGCGTATTCCTAAACTGTCCCAAGATGATCTTGAGATAGTGAGACCAGCCCGCCGGCGTACACCTTCTCCTGATTATGACTTCTATTACAGACCTAGAAGACGTTCTCTTGGGGATATCTCTGATGAAGAATTACTCCTCCCCATTGATGACTACTTAGCAATGAAAAGAACAGAGGAAGAGAGGCTGCGTCTTGAAGAAGAGCTTGAGTTAGGTTTTTCAGCTTCACCCCCAAGCCGAAGCCCTCCACGCTTTGAGCTTTCTAGCCTACGTTACTCTTCACCACAACCTCATGTCAAGGTGGAGGAAACAAGAAAAGACTTCAGATATTCAACCTATCACATCCCAACAAAGGCTGAAACTAGTACAAGTTATGCAGAACTGCGGGAACGGCATGCCCAGGCGTCACACAGACAGCCGAAGCAACGGCAAAGAATCATGGCTGAGAAGGAGGATGAAGAGTTGCTTCGCCCAGTTATGGCCACCCAGCGTCTCTCAGAATACAAAAGTGAACTTGACCACATGTCAAAGGAGGAAAAGTCTAGAAAGAAATCAAGGCGACAAAGAGAAGTAACAGAAATAACAGAAATTGAGGAAGAATACGAAATCTCAAAACGTACTCAAAGAGAATCATCCTCATCCGCAACTAGACTACTGAGACGAAGGCGCTCTCTGTCTCCAACTTACATTGAGTTAATGAGGCCGGTGTCTGAGCTGATCCGGTCACGTCCACAACCAGCTGAGGAATATGAAGATGACACAGAAAGAAGGTCCCCTACTCCAGAGAGAACTCGTCCACGATCCCCCAGCCCTGTGTCTAGTGAGAGATCACTCTCGAGATTTGAGAGGTCTGCAAGATTTGATATCTTTTCCAGGTATGAGTCCATGAAAGCTGCTTTAAAAACTCAGAAGACATCAGAAAGGAAGTATGAAGTTTTGAGTCAGCAGCCTTTCACGCTGGACCATGCCCCTCGAATCACATTGAGAATGCGCTCACACAGAGTACCATGTGGCCAAAATACACGTTTTATCTTAAATGTTCAGTCTAAGCCAACTGCCGAAGTTAAATGGTACCACAATGGTGTGGAACTCCAAGAGAGCAGTAAGATTCATTACACAAATACAAGTGGAGTCCTGACTCTGGAAATTCTGGACTGTCATATTGATGACAGCGGAACCTACCGTGCTGTGTGCACCAACTACAAGGGTGAAGCTTCTGATTATGCAACATTGGATGTAACAGGAGGGGATTATACCACCTATGCTTCCCAGCGCAGAGACGAAGAAGTTCCCAGATCTGTTTTCCCTGAGCTAACAAGAACAGAGGCGTATGCTGTTTCATCATTTAAGAAAACGTCTGAGATGGAAGCTGCTTCTTCTGTCAGGGAAGTGAAATCACAGATGACAGAGACAAGGGAAAGTCTCTCCTCATATGAACAGTACGCATCTGCAGAAATGAAAAGTGCTGCAATAGAAGAAAAGTCACTGGAAGAAAAATCCACAACCAGAAAGATCAAGACGACTTTGGCGGCAAGAATTCTAACAAAGCCACGGTCCATGACCGTCCACGAAGGCGAGTCTGCAAGGTTTTCTTGTGACACTGATGGTGAGCCGGTACCAACTGTGACCTGGCTGCGTGGAGGACAAGTGCTAAGTACTTCTGCCCGCCACCAAGTGACCACCACCAAGTACAAATCGACCTTTGAGATATCTTCAGTCCAGGCTTCTGATGAGGGCAATTACAGCGTGGTGGTAGAAAACAGTGAGGGGAAACAAGAAGCACAGTTCACTCTTACTGTTCAAAAGGCCAGGGGAACTGAAAAGGCTGTGACGTCACCACCAAGAGTCAAATCCCCAGAGCCGAGGGTGAAATCCCCAGAAGTAGTTAAGTCTCCAAAACGAGTGAAATCTCCAGAAGCTTCTCACCCCAAAGCCGTATCACCCACAGAAACAAAACCAACACCAACGGAGAAAGTTCAGCACCTCCCAGTCTCTGCCCCACCAAAGATTACTCAGGTCCTGAAAGCAGAAGCTTCTAAAGAGATTGCAAAGCTGACCTGTGCGGTTGAAAGCAGTGTATTAAGTGCAAAAGAGGTTACCTGGTATAAAGATGGCAAGAAACTGAAGGAAAATGGGCATTTCCAGTTTCACTATTCGGCAGATGGTACCTATGAGCTCAAAATCCATAACCTCACTGAATCTGATCAGGGAGAATATGTTTGTGAGGTTTCTGGTGAAGGTGGAACTTCTAAAACCAACTTCCAGTTTACGGGGCAAGCCTTTAAGAGTATCCATGAGAAGGTATCAAAAATATCAGAAACTAAGAAATCAGATCAGAAAACTGCTGAGTCAACCATAACCAGGAAAACTGAACCAAAAGCTCCTGAACCAATTTCCTCAAAACCAGTAATTGTTACTGGGTTGCAGGATACAACTGTTTCTTCAGACAGTGTTGCTAAATTTGCAGTTAAGGCTACTGGAGAACCCCAGCCAACTGTCATCTGGACAAAGGATGGAAAGGTAACCAGTTCTTAAATGTCTCTTACTTTTATCTTCTAAAATTTAACCTTTCCTTAATCCCCCAAAGAAAGCTTAAAATGAAATCACTTTTTAAATTGCAAATCATTTGCATTCTACAGGCTATTATACAAGGAGGTAAATATAAACTCTCTGAAGACAAGGGAGCGTTCCTCTTAGAAATTCATAAGACTGATGCTTCCGACAGTGGACTTTATACTTGTACAGTAAAAAATTCAGCCGGATCTGTGTCCTCTAGCTGCAAATTAACAATAAAAGGTAGGTTGGCTTTTGTTTTTACCAACATTTTTTCAGAAGATAATATTATGAAAATATTTTCAGACATCCTCCCTTATACACACATACAAGAAAGTATTAAAATTATTTTCCTGGTTCCAGAATGCCATTTGTACACCAATGTAGAAACACATAAATTTGAAGTTAGCATATGCTTTTCTGTGAGCATAAAAAGCATTTATTAAGTTCCTTATTATATGTGGTATTATAAAAGATTCTATAACGTCAGCCCTTGCCCCCAGGAATATTTAAGAATATTCACTGACTGAAAGTCAGTGATTATACAAAATGGTACTGCTTGCCTAAACCTTTACACTTGCTAATTTTCCAAAGTAGTACAAAGTTAATTAAAGAATTATTTCTATTTTACCAATTAAAATTAGTTTGCTTTCATTTCAATCTTCTGAAAGATAATTTAAAGTTTTGGTTATTCAAAATCTCCTAAATCCACATATCTCCTAAATCCTTTTTGAGATCTTTTTCCTTAAGTCATACGAATCATCTTTGGCTCAGTTTAGTTTAAGGAATCATTACACTGATCTCAAAAGTCACACATGACAATTTTCCAAAAGTAGAACTGAGAAAGTATTAGGTATTACCTATATTGCATGAAGAAGTTGACTTTTTTGTTTGTATATTGTTCATATGCAGAATCCAGAAGAGTAAAAGGTGGGGGTCTCTTTCCAATTAAGTTTGCCTTACAGAGGTTTCTTTTTTTAGCTATAAAAGATACTGAAGCACAGAAAGTCTCTACACAAAAGTCTTCTGAAATTACATCTCAGAAGAAAGCTGTTGTTCAAGAGGAAATTTCCCAAAAAGCCCTAATGTCTGAAGAAATTAAGATGTCAGAGGTGAAATCTCAAGAAAAGTTAGCCCTCAAAGAGGAAGCATCAAAGGTTCTGATTTCCGAAGAAGTCAAGAAATCAGCAGCAACCTCCCTGGAAAAATCCATTGTCCATGAGGAAATCACGAAAACATCACAGGCATCAGAAGAAATCAGAACTCATGCTGAGATTAAAGCATTTTCTACTCAGATGAGCATAACCGAAGGTCAAAGAGTGGTTTTAAAAGCCAATATTGCTGGTGCCACTGATGTGAAATGGGTACTGAATGGCTTAGAGCTGACCAACTCTGAGGAGTACCGATACGGTGTCTCAGGCAGCGATCAGACCCTAACCATCAAGCAAGCCAGTCACAGAGATGAAGGAATCCTCACCTGCATAGGCAAAACCAGGGAAGGAATCGTCAAGTGTCAGTATGATTTGACACTGAGCAAAGAATTCTCAGATGCTCCAGCCTTCATCTCACAGCCTAAATCTCAAAATATTAACGAAGGACAAAATGTTCTCTTCACTTGTGAAATCACTGGCGAGCCAACCCCTGAAATCGAATGGTTTAAAAACAACCTGCCAGTAGGTTTAATTATGAATATATTATTGAAAACTTAAATACCATGTCTTTCACATCTGAACAACTTCAACATTTCTTGTCTTTTTCCTTCATCTTAGATTTCTATTTCTTCAAATGTCAGCATAAGTCGTTCCAGAAATGTATACTCTCTTGAAATCCGAAATGCATCAGTCAGCGACAGTGGAAAGTACACAATTAAGGCCAGAAATTTCCGTGGCCAGTGTTCAGCTACAGCTTCCTTAATGGTTCTTCGTAAGTATCTCCTCACCATTCTCCCTTATGCACTTAAGCCCTTTAGATGATATTTTTTGCCTCTCTTTCAAGCACAGAAAACTCTAAGAAGCCTTGTTAAATTCCATGTGAAAGAGAGACAGTCATCCTATGTGAATTCATTCTTGTAGTCAAACTTTCTTTATAGCTACACAGAAAGTTGGATAGATTACATTTCAAAGTAAAGCTACCAACTGCCCTGTAACATTTATTTTCAGGATGCACAATATGTCAATTACTTTCTACATGACTAATCATTTTTCTCCCAGAGATTCCTAGCACCTGCATGTAATGTAATGATAGAAATATAAGGATTCATTTTTTGGAGACATTGAGCTAGCTCTTGACAAATGTATGTATATATGTATTTGCTTATGCTTCAACAGCAAATTGTTTGGGTTATGTGGCTGTGCGTGTGTTGAAGTTTCCATTTCTGTAAGTCAGAGTCATATGTCACCAATTAACCAGATGTCATTGACGTTCACTGTGTATCTGCTATGCTCCACAGCTCTAGTTGAAGAACCTTCCAAAGAGGTAGTATTGAGAACAAGTGGTGACACAAGCTTGCAAGGAAGCTTCTCGTCTCAGTCAGTCCAAATGTCTGCCTCCAAGCAGGAGGCCGCCTTCAGCAGTTTCAGCAGCAGCAGTGCTAGCAGCATGACTGAGATGAAATTTGCAAGCATGTCTGCCCAAAGCATGTCCTCCATGCAAGAGTCTTTTGTAGAAATGAGTTCCAGCAGCATAATGGGAAAATCTAGTATGACACAACTGGAAAGCTCAACTAGTAAAATGCTTAAAGCAGGCATAAGAGGTGAGCAATAAAATTACTGGTAGAGGTAGCCAACCCAAGTGGCATGGTGTAGTCTTTAGTTTACGCAATTCAGTAGAAAGCAAATCTTTATTTTTTCAGTGATCCTAAGACTTTTTTGTCATTGTTCCATAAAGGAATTCCGCCCAAAATTGAAGCTCTTCCATCTGATATCAGCATTGATGAAGGCAAAGTTCTAACCGTAGCCTGTGCTTTCACGGGTGAGCCTACCCCAGAAGTAACATGGTCTTGTGGTGGAAGAAAAATTCACAATCAAGAACAACAGGGGAGGTTCCACATTGAAAACACAGATGACCTGACGACCCTGATCATCATGGACATAAAGAAACAAGATGGTGGACTTTATACCCTGAGTTTAGGGAATGAATTTGGATCTGACTCTGCCACTGTGAATATACATATTCGATCCATTTAAGAGGGCCCGTGCCCTTATACTCCTCTACACTCATTCTTAACTTTTCGCAAACATTTCACATGGACTAATCTTTCTGATCTGTAAATATTTAAAGAAAAAAAGTAGTTTTGTATCAACCTAAATGAGTCAAACTTCAAAAATATTCATTTCAATCTTTTCATAATTGTTGACCTAAGAATATTATACATTTACTAGTGACATGTACATACTGTATATAGCCGGATTAACGGTTATAAAGTTTTGTACCATTTATTTTATGACATTTTACAATGTAACTTTTGAAACTAACTAACTGTTGGTAGGAGAAAGTTTCTTATGGAACGAATACCCTGCTCAACATTTAATCAATCTTTGTGCCTCAACATACTGTTGATGTCTAAGTATGCCTCAGTGGGTTGAGAAATTCCCCACTGAAGATGTCCTATCCACCTAAAAGAGGATGATGCTGTGCATATCATCACTTGATATATGCACCAATACCTACTGAATCAGAAATGTAAGGCATTGGTGATGTTTGCATTTACCCTCCTGTAAGCAACACTTTAACGTCTTACATTTTCTCTGATGATGTCACACAAAATTATCATGACACATATTACCAGAGCAAAGTGTAACGGCCAACACTTTGTTCGCTCCTTTTACACTGTCTCTGACATAAAGAGTGCCTGGACAGCTTGGAAAAGTAACATCTCCTGGCCATCCCTTCATTTAACCAAGCTATTCAAGTATTCCTATGCCAGAGCAGTGTCAGCTCTTGGAGGTCCCGGGGTGCAGCCAACGCCTTCGTGTGGTAGTTCTAAATTTTAATTGCACCTGAAAAACCTGGGCACCTAAGCAATGAGCCACAGCAAAAACTAAAGAACAACAACAAATGAAGCTGTCGTTAAATTTAAAACAACAATATTACTAACTGCCCACAATGTCAATTTGATGTAGTTCTTTTCATGCAAGTATAAATTCAGTTGTTTGTTAGTTATAATTGTTGGACCTCCTTGAGATAGTAACAACAAAATAAAGCAAGCTATCTGCGCCTCAAAATGTGTGGTTGGTTGTTTTCTGTGAAATTCCAGGGTGGAAAAGTATGCACCTTCATGTATCACAAAAACAATCACAGATAGAAGGCAACTCAAGTTCAAACAGCCCATGCTAAGAAGTTCTTTTAAGAAAATGTTTAAATTATTGTTAGATGTATTCAGCAATTTTGTTTTAAAAGCCTAGATATAGTTCTTGTGGATATATTTATACCCAAAACTTTATCTTCTAAATATGTCAAGAAAAATATTTTAGGAGAGCTGATTCAACTCAGAATCAGCTGTGATTCAGTATCTTTGATGGATTTTGAACATCTACAATTCACAATCTTTTATGCCAAACACCACAGGGAACAATACAAAGATGATTAACACGGTATAGATCCTGTCCCTCAAAGAGCATAGTGAACAGAAAATGACCACTTCAGGGAAAATGTCCCGTTGTGCAACTGAATCCATATTGACTACTGCAGCTCCAAACTGAGACAGAACAAATAAAGGACCTCAGAACTAAAGAACTTTCTTATTACCAAATCTAAATCAATTGTTTTAAAAGCATGGTAGAATTACACTATATGGACGATTGACACTATTTTAAATGGTGTCATTCTACTATGCTTTTTAAACAACTGATCTAGACTTGGCAATAAAATAATGCCAAAAATATCTGTATTTGTCCACTTCAATTTGCTAATCATAAGCCTATGATGTTATTTGCCTAAATCAACCTCCTTAATGTAGGTACAGGTGACCAAACCTGAAGCAAATGTACTGTCAATTTTCATTCTCCAGAGGAAGATTGTGAGTCTTCATTAATTTATTCAGCAAGTTTTCTGTGTTAAGTCAGATTCCCTAAAAGCAGAGCAAAACAGCCAGCTAGCATTAAATGGCAGTATCAAACTCACATATATCAATCAATATTAATCCTAAATTTAAATGGACTAAATGCCCCAATCAAAAGACACAGACAGGGAAATTGCATAAAAAGCTAAAATCCATCAGGGAGGAGAGGGGATGGGGGAGGGGAGGAGAAAGGGGAGGGGAGTGGAGGGGAGAGGAGGGGAGAGAAGAGAAGGAAGACAAGGGAAAGGAAAGGAAAGAAGGAAAGGAAAGGAGAAAGGAAAGGAAGAAAAAGAAAAAGGAAAGGAAAGGGAGGGAAGGGAAGGGAAGAAGGGGAGGGAAGAAGGGGAGAGAAGAAGGGGAGACAAAGGGGAGAGGAAAGGAACGGAACTAGCCCAAAACTTAGTCGCCTAAAGCAACAGTTTTATGTTGCTCACAATTTTGTGGAACAGAAATTTGGAAAGGGCTCTGCAGGGCAGTTTATCTCTGATCCATATGGCTTCTATTACAGCTATGGTGGTTGGGGATGGAGAATCCTCTTCCAAGATGGCATTTCTTTTTTCTAATAATTTCAATTTTTATTTTAGATTTCAGGGAGTATATGTGCAGGTTTGTTCCTTGGGAATATTGTGTGAGGCTAAGGCTTTGGGTAAGATTTATTGGTCCCATAACCCAAGTACTGAGCACAGTGCTCAGTAATTATTTTTCAACCCTTTCTCCCTCCCTCCCTCTCCCATCTTGGAGTCCCTAGTGCCTACTGTTGCCACAAGATGGCATCTTTATTTACATTTTTTTTTACTTTATAGCAATGTGGTCTCTCTCTCCTCATGTAAGTTTTCATCCTGCAGGGCCTCTCCATGTGATTTGGGCTTCCACAGCACAATAGTCTCAGGGTAGTCACTTTTTACATGGTAGATGGTTTTTGAAGAGGGAGAAACTGATAGACCACTCAAAGGCTATACCAGAAGCTGGCATAGTATCATTTCTCCCATGGACCATGACTCCCATAGTCAAAGCGGTCATGAACACTGCCATATTTAAGGAGGTAGAGAAACAGATGCCACCTCTTTATAGGGGAGTGTCAGGTTGTTCAGAAGGACAGTACAATGAGTACTATTCTTGTAGCCATCTGTCTTTGTCCACCTGTGCTGCTATCACAAAGTATCTGAGACTGGGTAATTTATAAATAATAGAAATGTGTTTCTCACCATTCTGGAGGCTGGGAAGTCCAAGATCAAGGTGATGGCAGATTCAGTATCTGGTGAGGGCTCACCCTGCTTCCAAGATGGTGTCTTATTGCTGGCTGCGTCCTCCAGAGGAAACAAGCACTGTGTCCTCAAATGGTAGAGGGGATGGAAGGGCAAAAGAACCTAGCTAGTTCCTTCCAGCCTTTGCATAAGGGTATTCTTGCTATTCTTGAGGGCAAAGCCTTCATAGCCTAATCACTTCCCAAAGGTCTCACCTTCCAATATCATCACCTTGGTAATCAGGTTCAACATATGAATTTTGGAGGAATACATGCATTCAAACCATAGTACCATCCTTGAAAAATAGCCTCTGCCATAATACATGATAGCTGGGTAATATATTTAATCAGTCATAATGTGTTTAAGGGAAGTACATCTGCATTGAAGTCAATTTAAACTGTTATTAAACAAGAAACCTCTCCTCCTACTTAAAAGATTTGATTTTAACATGCCAAATGGATGGTGATTAAAAACAATGAGGTAGCAAGAATCTAAAAACTTCTAATACCAAAAGTTTTAAAGACACACATCAAAGTTACTAAAGGGCATTTATCACATTTTTAAAATTCAAAATCTTTGACATCTAAATAGTGTGAATTCTAAAACACAATTTTAATTTCTCTGATATGTATTTCTCATTCATATTTAATACAACTCTACAGTTATTGTTTAAGATTTTCCTTGATTCTTGGACTGATTTGAGAAATTTCCCCAAATCAATCCCAACAAGAATAAGAAGCACATGTACAGGTCATCTCATTTTCCAGACTTTTTTCATAATATGGTGTATTATGTGCCCTGATTTATCCCCCTATTCATAGTCCACTGGGGAACTCAACTGTTTATTAAAGATTGTGTTTTCCAGGAAATGAAAGTTACGTATATTCAACTGTGGTTTTGTGAATTTAGTTATATTTATAGTGTTTTAATTTAGCTTATCAACTTTGTGTTATGATTAAATGGCAAATTGTTTATTGCTCTTTGTACTCTAATCATGTTATAGTGCATATAAGATTAATTGACACTGTATATTTAAAGTCATCATCCATTTGCTTTTAGTAATCCAGGGTGGCATTTATAATCTTGTTGTAATCTGAATTAGTATGAATTTGTTAGCTTAACATTAGTTGCCTACTATTATTTACATGACTAACAGTATTCATATGAGGAAAGGCATTATCATAATACAGATATAGAAACTCTGGATTATTACGTGAGATTGCAAAGGGCCTTCATCTATAATACTCCTCAATAAAGCAATCAAATTGAAAATAAGCCAGATTTCCTTAAGAAGCTACTGAAATGCCTCTCTAGAGAGGAAAACCTACTACTGAAGCAGATTTTTTTTAAGAATCAAATTAAGAGCTTTGGCCAGAAAGAGGAAATGTATATTTTAAAGTCCAATTGGATCTAAGGAGTTGAGGAAATCACCTTGAAAGCAAGAATTCTGTCCACCTCTGAACATTTGCAGCACTCTAGGATGGACCACATGAGTCCGGTCCTGCCGATATTCATTCCACTGCTGGGACTCACTGTGATGAGAGTGACATCACTTCTAAATGTACTCATGTTTCCTGTGTGCCAGCATTGCCAAAACCAAATCAATAATTTGACAATACTACTTGAAAGCCAAGCTTCCTAGTGGTAGCTATACTGTAACAGTAAAGAAAACCTAGTCTGCTAGAGTTGAACTCTTCTAGTCCACATTGCTTTACAAAGATTAAACAAAGCAATCAAAAACTTTCTAATTAACTGTCATGAAAACCTGCCTCAATACTTAAAAAGCTAATTGTTCTAACCATTCAGAATAATCAAGTTGAAATAATTTAATAATAAGTGAAATCTCGGGATATCTTTTCTCTTATTAGTCTTAAAAATAGCCCTCTTGGCATTACTAGTGCCAGATCTAGGTCTCTAATACTGTTTCCCACTAAAAGGAATAAGTCCTCCTTGGAGAAATGACAGAGTCCACAAATGGAACAGGAAATACACAAAATGAGCTAGAATATCTTGTTACACCATGAAGTAAGGAAGTGCTAAATAATTATAATAATGCAGCATGTTACAAACACTTGGGTGATGCTTGAAGGCATTCCACTGGTCAAATCTGGAAAAACTGGAGCACAAAATAATTATGTATGCTAATGAATTATGAACAATTCTAAAAAGTTGGAATTCAGGAATTCAAACCCATAATAAATAGATAAGAAAATAAATAGAAGAGAAAGGAGTATTGTGTACTCTAATTTATATTGCAATACTGATTCATAAATGAAGAAGAAGTGCAGAAGCTGGAAAATAAGCACTTGTAATCATCATAGTAAAGGCTGGATTACTCAGAAATGAGCAATGGGTAACATATCTGGGGAGAAATTTCTAGGAGGAGCAGATTATTTTTACGGTCTTAAATTGTCTCTCTATAGATTGTTTATTAGTTACAAGGAAAACCAGATATTATGCAGTGGTAACATCAGACAATATACTAACAGGGTGATCAATATTAACATTACTAATGAGGAGTATATGGACATGGTGTGCCTTCCAATGACATATCCTGAGAAGGCCAGAATTTCACTTATGTAATATTCTGAGCAAGAACACCTAACGTGAGTCTAATCATAAGTCAACATCAGATAAATGTCAAATTAGAAATATCTTTAAAAGCAAAAAGACAAGAGATTGCATGCTTCAAAAATGTCTATCATAAAAGGCAAAGAAAGGTTGTGGAAATGTTCTGGATTTTAAAATGATTATAGAGATTTGACAACTGTATGTAATACTAGACTCTGAAAGTGAGAGAAAATGTATTGGTTCAGTTGCCAAAATTGAAATTATATGGATGGCAGATTTAATAAAGATATTCTATCAATGTTAAAATTACTGAAGCTGTTACATGAAGTGTAGTTATGTAAGATAATATCTTATTCTTAAAAAACATCCACTGAAGCATTAAAAGGTGGCCAGGTGTGCTGGCTTACACCTGTAATCCCAGCACTTTGGGAGGCTGAGGCAGGTGGATCACTTGAGGTCAGGAGTTCAAGACCAGCCTGGCCACCATGGTGAAACTCCACCTCTAGTTTTAAAAATACAAAAGTTAGCCAGATGTGGTGGCACACACCTGTAGTCCCAGCTCCTTGAGGGGCCAAGGCAGGAGAATCGCTTGAACCCAGGAGGCAGAGGTTGCAGTGAGCTGAGATAGCGCCAGCTACTGCACTCCAGGCTGGGCAACATAGTGAGACTGTCTCAAAAAAAAAAAAAGGTAAAAGATCATAATGCATGTAATCTACCTAAAATGGTTCAAAATATATGTGTAAGTGTGTGTGCAATGGCAGAAATAAAAGACAAAAAATGAGCCAATGAGAAAGTAAATAAGATGAAATAATAATAAGTGAATCTGGGTAAATAAATAGTATAGTATAAAGATGATATTTGAACTATAGTTATTCTTGCAATTTTTCTGAAATTTTGAAATTATTTGCAAATGAAAGTTGGTTTTTTTTTTGTTTTGCTTTGTTTTTTTGAAGCAGCTCTGCTGAAACGGTATGTTCAAGAAGAAAACATTACTGTTTCCCACTGGCACGCTCTCCAGCATGTAATGAAGTAAGCCGAAAGTCATCCTGCAGAAAACTAGGAATTACTGTGTGCCCACATTTCAGGTGAATTTGATTCCGAATAATGTAGTAGAAGCCTTGGTAGTTAACTAAACTGCCTTTAAATCAAAGGCAATGTAGTACAGGTCATGGGATTGGGTTCACTGTAAAAAGCCTCGTTCTTAAGTCCCTAGGTGATACCTGACACACTCAAGCACTAACTTTGTAGGCTTGGGTACAGAAGATAAGTGAAAAGTCACACAGTGGTTCCTTTGCATTTGGCCCAGTAGCCAAGTTTAAAAGGACAAACAGGCTGTACTGCATAGAAGGCGAAATGCTTAAATGTCAGAGCAGCATTGTTAGGAGCTATCTGTATGCATAGCAACTATCATGTGGAGTACATTTCATGAAGGGAAATGAGAATAAAAGACTGTATCCTGTTTTGACATTCCCAGAAGACCCAGAAAAAATCTTTTAACAATTTAAATGTTGTTGACTTTATTGACCTATGTATTGTGTCGGTCTCAAAACCAAGGGAAAATATACAAAGTGTTAACATATTTCTCATGTAGGGGCACAACAGAAAAGCCAGTCACCATTACTCTTCATTTTCAAAGGTATCATCTTGCTTCTAATAAATTTCCATATGTTCCCAAATACAGGCTTTTATAAAACACTAGTAAAAGATTTATTTTCTCTAAAAGGACATGATGTCACATAAAATTCTTGGGTATTTTTTTCTCTCTGACAAGGTAATTTTACTCTGTGTTTTTTTCTTTCATCTTACAACAGTATATTTCCTTTACAAATAAAATAATTTAGCTGAAAGTATTTGTAAAGTAAATTGGTTATTTATTATACAATGATGAATAATTATATTCTTTCTCAATAAATTGAGCATCTTTGGATGAGATCAAGAAGCTGTTCAAACTCAAGTGGAAGTAACAGGGAGAAGTTTTAAATGACTGACAGCTGAAATTGTCATAAGAGAAAGGAGATCAAGAATACCAACTCTCACCCGCTTGAATTGGGGGACTCAGCACCACCACACAATCTTAGGTAGCCCTCAGAACCAGTTCTACAATACTTTCTTGCTTTATAGAGGTCTTTGTTCAAAACAGCGAATGTGTCTCTTTTTCACCTTCTGATGTTTTGGGTTGTTTTAAGAGGTGAAAAGATGGTAGTTTGGTTAATTCAATGAAACAGAGGTGGAATGGAGATGAAAGAAAAGTCGGGGCCTTCGTTAGCCTCAGCAAACTAACACAGGAACAGAAAACCAATCACTGCATGTTTTCACTTGTAAGTGGGAACTGAATGATGAGAACACATGGCCACATGGTTGGGAACAACAAACACTGGGCCCTATTGTGGGACAAGGGAGAGAATCAGGAAGAATAGCTAATGGATGTTAGGCTTAATACCTAGGCAATGGGTTGATTGTGCAGCAAATCACCATGACACACATTTACCTGTATAACAAACCTGCATATCCTGCACGCAAACCCCAGAAATTAAGATAAAAGTTGAAGAAAATAAAAGAATAAAAAAAAGAGAGAAGTCAGGGCCTTAAATTGCAATCCTCTCTCTCTTAAAAATATTTTTAAAATCTTTTTTTTCCCCTATGACAAGTCATTTTATTTCTTTAGGATTGTTTAGTCACATTTAACACATAAAACCTAAACAATATAACTGTCAAAAGAAATTAAAACATTTTGCATGAGTTTTATTTAACTAATAAGCAAATTCTGAGGCATATAGATTTGAGTCGAAACTTTCACATTTTTAGTTAAGTTTCTCTAAGCAAGTTACTTTGCCTCAATAAGTTAGTTCCAGTTTTCTAGTTTATCAAATGGAGATCATACAAATACCTATCTCTTAGGTTTTCTGAGAAGACTAATCAGATCATGAGAAGGGTCTGGAAAACAGTGTCAACTGATGTTATTGGTGTTTTCATTATGATATTAAGGTCATTTGTTGGTCTTCCATCGGTTATGGTAATGGGTCTGCTCACTCCACTTGAACTGTCCTTTCAGGACTCCTCGTCCCATTATTGTGTCCTTCTTTTTCCCAGGTGCTATTAGGGTCTCCAATAACTTTGGGGAGTATATGTTTACACATCTGGTTCTTCTTAGTTGTAGAACACGTTCCTCCAAGGACAGAAGGATGTCTGTTTCATCTCTTACCCTTAGCAAAGTGCCTAGCCTGCACTCAACTCAAAACTTGCTAACATTAATTAGGCACTAGCTAAGCCCCACTGTAAGCATCTAATCTGTGTAATTTCATTCTTGTATTAATGTTGTCTCATTCTACTTCTATAAGCTACAGATTATTACAGCATCAACTTAATTTTGCAGCTGAGAAACTGGGGCACAGGAAATTTGAAAATTTGATGAAGGTCACAGAGTAAGAAGTAGAGCTGGTGATTTGACTTCAGGCTGTTTTTTCAGAAAACTTGCACCCTTATCCATGTTGTTGCATTGCCTTCTAGGGAACATGCAACATAAATAAACACTTGGACATGCTCTTGTCCTTCAGGGGCAAAGGATAAGACCAAGAATATATGTTATAATCAAGAAACCAAGTGAAACTAGCTAGGGCATATATGTATACCTTGGTCTCAGAAGAATAAGACAAAAGGGTTCTCTTCCCACTAGACTAAGTATAGAGCAATTATTAATCTTAAATGAGAAAACTGAGTCCCAAGAAGGAAGCCATTTATCTAATATTATTCACTTGATTCAAGTTAACCATCCTCTGGTTCAGAGGTTCTCAAATTTTAATATGCATCAGAATTAGACAGAAGGCTTGTTAAAACACAGAGGTGAAGACCCCACCCTCCAAGTTTCTTATTCAGTTTATCTGAGATATGTGCACTTTCAGTAAATTCTCAGATTATGGTGATTATGATGGGCTGGAGACTACACTGAAAAGCACTGTTCCAATGCAAAGCTCAACCTACAGTACTGTACTATGTGCCTTTGTGATTCCTTGAGTTTTGGCATAGGAAGATGACACATCGAGGGAAGGTAATGAGAACAGAGATCTGTGGGTTGTGGAGAGAAGAACCCTACATTTTACTGGGCAGATCTCTTTGGAGTCAGAGAAGAAATGCTGCACAGAACATTTAAGAAGATAGTCCACAGTCTCATACATAGATTTCCACACTTTCATGGTGCTTAGAAGCAACAGAGAGATTTGCGCACATAGCAAATCACAGTGGAAAGTGATGGGAGTGCTCGCCAGTCTGACAGCATTCATGGATGAGAAGTGGTTAGTAAGTTGCATGGGTGAATGAGAAGATGCCATCACTCCATAAATGATGCCTTGATCAGGTGCACCTCACTCCAATGCCTTGGACTAAGTGACTCCATCCGATTTAAATAAATCCCATGCTATATTATAGGAGACCCCAGATTGACAGAGAATAATTGTCTACCACTCTAGAAATTAGTTTGTACAGTTGAATTTGTGGATGGAGAATTATATTCAATAACAACCTAAACAGGAGAGCCCTAAGCCTGCATACTTAGTAAGGAAACCTAAATGGCATTTATCACTTCAGGAAAAAAAAAACAAAGGTTTTAAGAATTCTAGGAAATATTAGTAAGCATCAACATATGAAATATAGTTTAGATTTTTACAGAAACCCCTATTAGATGGGTTGCATTATTTGGGTCAGATGCAGTTTTTCTTTCTGTATGTCCTAAAGTCTTTTCCACTTTACATCAACCTTTAGGTCTTAGAAAATAACAGAGACATACCTAGAATTCTAAGTGGTAATTTTAAAAGTAGTTTCTTTCTGATGTTATTTCACCATTATCCTCCATTTTCTATATTCCTTCCCCAGACAATACCAGGGTGTCATTAGCACTACACTTAGGGAATTACAGATCCCAAAATTGGGTATAAAATCATACCAAGCTTTTAATATTTTTACTGATAAGAGTAGTGATCCAAATTCTTTATTAAGATACACAAGAAAGTCTTGTACAATATAACTTTGCCCATTTAATATTTCAAGTTTTAAAGGCTGTGAAATAAAGATTACTCAAAAGAAAGAAATATTTATTCATCACAAAGTGTTTTTACTATTTGGCTTTTACTTCTTGGGTGCAAAAAGATTTCTTCTACAATTTTTCAGCTAATTACTACCTGCTTCTTGCTGACTAGAAGACTGAACATACAGCTACTTCCAGGGATCTCTAACATCCAGGTAGACATCTTGGGAACACTGATGAAACTGATAACAGGCCATTTTATAGGGCCCTAAAAGCTACTCAAGAAACTAACAAGGTCCATTAGACTTTCTGTCATGCATATGATGGGAAAAAATATACCACCACAAGATCCACTCAATTGTCCTGCTTCGACAGCAGTAGCTATTGTGTGTGAGAGGTTTTTGGAAGGCGGCTCCACCTTGCTGTTTATGCTCTGCTGGCTAGTGGGAGTTTCAGGTACGCCACCGTAACAGAAGGGGCTTTGTGATAGGCTATCAGTGACAAACAAGAACGACAACGTGCAGCCCAGGGGTTTGACAAGGAGGAGAAACTCAACAAAGGAAGAATGACCTGCTTCAGTTTCCCATTTCAGTCTAACATTTACTTCCTCACACAAAGCTTAGCTTGGTGTGTTGGTGTCCAAATCACATTCAAACCTTGTACAGAGTGACAGGAGTCAAGCTGAGTTACTTTAAGTGGATTTCTTTTCTTTCTACCTTACTTTGAACTTCTTTTAAACCTACAGATGTTTGGCAGAGATGTCCATACTAAGAAACTGAGAAAGGGAAAAAGTGGAAGATTTGCTTCCAGATTAGTAATTTTTTTTTACATATATGGAGTGTGCACATGTGAGTGTGTGTGTTAAATATGTTCTATGGGCCCAGTCTTTGCTATATATAAGTGAAGGTCTAATAGGTAAGCTTCCTTTTTATCTTATAAAAAAGGCTGCTTTTTAAACTCAAGAGCCAGGTAAACTCTCAATTTAATAAACATTTGTTGAACACCTACTACTCAATATTACACTGCATCTTGATAGGAGAGACAGATGTAAAGACGATCAACACACGGTACAGTAACTTGTTCTCTAGTAAGGGAACTGAGATGTGTAGCCAAATAATTATAAGGTGGGCTACTATTACAATATTGTTACCAATGCCACATTTTTTTATCCAGGAATTTCCGGAATTTTCTTGTATTTCTTAACTTGCCAATTCCATCTCATACCTTCTCACTTATGACACATAACATTATCTCTTACCTGAGAAACCCTAACACGAGAAAAGACCCTTCATCTGTCACTATATAGGAGTTTTAAAAGGAGAAAAATGGCATAGGTGCCTGGTCAAATGGAACCGTATGGAACACAGAGCTAGTCCTCAGCTTTAAGCTAAAAAATTGGGGTGCTATACCAACATGTGATCTCCCTATTTTTGCCCATCAGTTATGCAGACTTTTGTTTCATTTTTATACTCTCTTAAAAGGAAAAATGAAGAGAACTATTCACATGCTGTATGCCTGGCACTGTGCTAACATTTCAGACATTGTGTCTTATTTAATCCTCACTGCAACCCTCTGAGGTCAGTGTTATGAGCTGCACAGATGAGGAGAGGGGCTCAGCATGGTCTCACAGCTAGTAGGATTCAAGTGCATTTTAGTCTAGTTATTATGTTCTTTATCCAACACACCAACACTCTTTGTAAGGCTGGTTCCTTCCATTTTACATAGTATAAAAAAGAACTTGGGAAGAATGGTAGCCACTTATGAACTACACATATTTCACACCTTTCTCATTAACACATGTTCAAACATTTCTTTTATTAAAAAAAAAAAGCACTTTGCCTTATTAGCCCACTATCTTACCTCAAACCTTGCTTTTGCTTCCACATTTTATTTTTAAAATGTTATTGATATGGTTTAACTGTGTCCCCACCCAAATCTCATCTTGAATTGTAGCTCCCATAATTCTCACATGTCATGGGAAGGACCCCATGGAAGGTAATTGAATCGTGGGGGCAGATTCTTCCTGTGCTATTCTCGCGGTAGCGCGTCAGTCTCACCAGAGCTAATAGTTTCATAAAGGGGAGTTCCTTTAATGCAAGCTCTCTTGCCTGCCACCTTGTAAGATGTGCCTTTGCTCTTCCTTCATCTTCCACCATGATTGTGAGGACTCCCCAGCCATGTGGAACTGTGAGTCAGTTAAATCTCTTTACTTTATAAATTACCCAGTCTCAGGCATATCTTTATTAGCAACATGAGAATGAACTAATAAAGTTGTTGACTTTTCTTAGTATAGTTTCAGATTTACAAAATAATTGAGCAGATAACATTTCATAAACCAACCCCAACCCTACCACACAAAATTCCCCCTATTATTATCATCTTGCATTTGTGTGGTTTGTTACAATTGATGAACCAATGTTGATACATTATTATTAACTACACTCC
Organism: Cacajao melanocephalus; assembly: GCA_963573385.1. Classification (NCBI taxonomy): domain Eukaryota; kingdom Metazoa; phylum Chordata; class Mammalia; order Primates; family Pitheciidae; genus Cacajao; species Cacajao melanocephalus. Next base: position 8,940 of record CAUYLG010053873.1, on the reverse strand, counting down.
ATAGTTTACATTAGGGTTCACTCTTTGTGTTGAACATCTATTGGTTTGATAAATACATGCTGACATGTATTCGCAATCACAGTCTCATGCAGAATAGTTTTACTGCCCTAAAAATCCCTATGCTGCACCTACTCATATCCTTCTTTCCTTTCCCAAGTCACCTGCAACCATTGATCTTTATACTATCTCTACAATTTTGCCTTTTCTAAAATCTCATAAACTTGGAATCACACAGTATGCAGCCTTTTTATACTGGCTTCTTCCACCTAGCAATATGTATTGAAGGTTCCTTTATAGCTTTTCATGCCTTGATAGCTTATTTCTTATTATTGCTCTAAATTTTATATTTTTGAAAAATTATTTTGGCACAGTATATCACACTCTGCAATGACTGCTAAGGATACAAAGAATAATAGGACACAATTCCTACCTTGCTGATCTTACTGTTTAGAATTAGGAGAAAGAAACATGTCTTAGTCCTTTTTGCATTGCTATAGCAAAATACCATGGACTGAGTAATTTATAGAGAAAATAAATTTATTTCTTATGGTTCTGGAGGTTGGGAAGTTCAAGACTGAGGGTCCAGTAGCGGTGAGGGCCTTCATCAGAGGGCATCACATGGCAGGAGGATATGATGTTACCTACTGACTCAGGTTTCTCTTTCTTGTCTTGTAAAACTACCAGTCTCATCCTGGGGGTACCACCATCATTACCTTGCCTGATCCTAATTACCTCCCAAAGGCTCCAACTCCAATCAACATATAAGTTTTGTGATTAAGTTTCCAACACATGAAATTTGGGGGACAGATTCAAACCATAGCAGTTTGAATGAATCATAAACTTAAAAAAAGTAATAACATTTTATAGGTATTATAATAGAAGTCTATAGGGGTACAAAAGAAGGACAAAGTGGGGAGAATTTCATCTTACTCCAGGTACAGAAGAGTCAGGAATGATTCCCTACATGATTCAGTGTTTGAGCTGAGAGACCAGTAAGACCCAGTGCAGACACTATGAGCCAAGCTGAAAACTTTTAGGTGAAACAGCATGACATGTTTTGAGAAAAGCAAGAAGTTTAGCCCAAAGATGGCAGAAGTGGACATAAATATGCTGAACTCTCAGATCCCATCTTTTTTTCCACAGCAATTATCAGCTTTAATATGCCAAATGTGTATTTGTTTATTTTTTTTTTTAATTGTCTTCCTCCTCACACTAGAAGATATGGCCCTAATGGCAGGGACTTCAGCTTTATTCATGTTTGGCCAATAGGTAGCTCGAAATAAATATTTGTTGAATGAATGACTACACAAAGCAAAGTTTCATCAGTGTCTGAGGCCCTCCCTGTAGGGATAAAAAGCACCATAAAAGGATGGATTAACTCTTTTGGGTAAACAAGGGACCATTCTAACCCTAATTTATAGATTTCCAACAACTGCTATAAAATTTACACTACTTTCTAATTCCACACATTCTAAAAGTCATGCATTTCTTAATGACAGGGATATGCTCTGAGAAATGTGTCATTAGGCAGTTTCATCATTTCATCATTGTGCATACATCATAGAGTATACTTACCACACACTTAGGCTATATGGAATAGTCTATTGCTCCTAAGCTACAAACCTGTATGGATGCTACTATACTGAACGCTGTAGGCAATAGTGCCACCATGGTAAATATTTGTGTATCTAAACAGAAAAAGTACAGTAAAAATGGTAGACCCGTATAGGGCACTTACCATGAATGGAGCTTACAGGACTGGAAGTTGCTCTGGGTGAGTTAGTAAGTGGTAAGTGAATGGGAAGGCTTAGGACATCTAGCACACTTTATAAACACTGTATACTTAGGCTACACTAAACTTATTTTTAAATAAAGTAATTATGCTATGACTTTATGACAGCTAGACATCACTAAGAGGAATTTTTCAGTTCCATTATAACCTTATGGGACCACAGACATATACCCCAGTCCATTATTGACTGAAATGTCATTATGCAGTGCATAACTATAATTGTTTTATTTCTCTAAATTATACCAGAAGACAGAAAAAGAAGTATCCAAAGCTTTCAAAAATGTCAGATTAATTTGCTGACCTTTGCACATTGTTATTTAGACAAAACCTTTTTTTCCAGTACTAATTCAAGTTCTATTCTCATAAATACCTCTTGCTATAACTTAACAAATTATGGCATGTACTCAAAATAAAGATGTATTAAGTTAAATAACTACACTAAAGAAAAGCTGGGCTAGGCGCTCAATTCCTTATTTCTATACAGCACAACTTATGACCTTCAGAATTTGGAATTTTCGAATTATCTCTTTTGTGGTTAGACTGGAGGGTAAATTTTTAACTGGGAATGCTGTCATGGAGGGATGGGCATGAGGAATAATATTCTCTGAACATGACTGTACTTCAAATACCACTGCTCCAAGATAAGATGAATGCCCTGAGCACTGATTACAGTGATAGAAATGATAGAGAGACGATGCTTCTGTTCTGTGACCATAGTGGCTGTTTTCATTTTTAGACAGAATTGCCCAGGTTATTACTTCTCCCAGGAAGCATTTTATTTTATTTCTACTTTTGTGAGTACATAGTACATGTATATATTTATGGAGTTTATGGTCTAATTTGATACAATATGTAATAAAACAAAGGCATACAATGTGTAATAATCACAGCAAAGTAAATGAAGTATCCAACATCTGAGGCATTTACCCTTTGTGTTACAATCTTATAATACTTTTAGCTATTTTTCTATATGCAGTAATTTATTATTGACTGTAGTCACACTGTTGTGCTATCAAATACTAGATTTATTCATTCAAACTCTATTTTATACCCATTAATCATTCCCACTTCCTCCCCAAGTCCCCTTGCACAACCTTCCCAGCCTCTGGTAACCATCATTCCACTCTATCAACATGGGTTCACTTATTTTAATTTTTAGCTCCCACAAGTAAGTGAGAACATGAGAAGTTTGTCTTTCTGTGCCTGACTTATTTCACCTAATAAAATCACCTCCAGTTCAACTCATGTTCTTGCAAATGACAGGATCTTTTTTATGGCTGAATAGTACTCCACTGTGTATATGTACCACATTTTCTTTATCTATTCACCTGTTGACAAACACTTGGGTTGCTTACAAATCTTGGCTCTTGTAAATAGCACTGCAACAAACATAAAAGAACAGATGTCCCTTCAATATACTGATTTCCTTTCTTTTGGGTATGTACCTAGAAGTGGGATTGCTGGATCATATGGTAGCTCTATTTTTTTTTTTTTGAGGACCCTCCAAACTAATTTACTAATTTAAACTCCTAATTTACATTTGTACTAATTTACATTCCTACCAGCAGTGTCCCAGGGTTACCTTTTCTCCACACCATCGCCAGCATTTGTTATCACCTGTCTTTCGGATAAAAACCAGTTTAACTGGAATGAGATAATATCTCATTGTAGTTTGATTTGCATTTCTCTGATGATCAGTGATGTTAAGCACCTTTTCATATGCCTGTTTGCCATGTATATGTCTTCTTTTGAGAAATGTCTATTGATATCATTTGCCCATTTTGATTGGATTATTATATTTTTTTCCTGTAGAGTTGTTTCAGCTCATTATATATACTGGTTATTAATCCCTTGTCAGATGGATAGTTTGCAAATGTTTTCCCCAGCAAGCATTTTATGAAAAGAACTGGTTTTCTTAATCCTTTGTCTTCTCAGTTCTTAGGGTTTCTCTCAAATACAACCTCATTCATCCATGTTTAATGCCATAACCGTGGACCCTGACACCACTAGTAAATATATCAGAGTGAAAAAAAAAAGTCTAGCTCCCACCTATTTAAAATGCATTCTTTCTGTATTCCTCCCCTTTCCCACTTCCAATGTCAGCAATTATCCAACTGGAAAGACAAGTGAAATATTTTCCATTCTCATTAACACACCTCTCCCAGTCTAGAGTCTATGGATAATCATTATAATCAATTCATTTTAATTTCTTTGTCCTTTTCTCTCTCTTATTCTACATTATTCCCATTTAAGTAAACCCCAACCATGGTTAAACTCAATTATCTTTTTCACTCTGCCCCACTGCTTCAGAAGCTGAATTTTCCTGCAGAAAACCAATGACCATGTAGGCTGATCTTTCTTTAAACTTCTGACCACTAGTCTTAGAGGAGCACTCACCAGTGCCCAGGAATCCTTCTACACTTTCCATTCTTTTAGTCAAGTTTCAGATCTCCTTTCTCTTCATTATCTCCAAAAACCCCTCCCCTCCACAGTTCGTGAACTCACGTCACTCTTCCTTGAGAATAAAGTAGCAATCAGATGGGAGCTCCTTCAACTTTCCACCCAAACTTTATTAACTTATCTGCACCTACACTCACATTCTCTGCCTTCCTCTTACTACAATGAATTTTTTAAATGTTTTCTGTGTGCCTAAAAATGCCAACCCCTCCCCTTTCTTTCTAAATATTATCTTTTTTTTCCCATGTTCAAGAAATTCAAACCTGTAATTATCCTATGACTCTCATGGTAACATTACACTATCTTTGTCTACTGGATCATTCCAATAAGCATAAAGACACAAACTGTCCATTTTTTAAAAATCTCCTTTGACCTCATATTATACTCCAGTTATTACTAAATTTTTCTGACCTCTTCACTTATCAAAATATGCTTATATTTGCTGAATTCCTTTTAACGTCTCTTTTAATTTCGAACCACTCCAGTCATGTTTTTCTCGCTTCTATTACAATCCACTGAAATGGTGCTTGTCAAGGTCACAATAATGTCCACAGTGTGAACAAATGGTCACTTCTCTGTCCTCATCTGACTTGACCTTGCAGCAATTTTCCTCCTTCTTGGAACGCTTTATTCTCTTGAATTCCATGTCTCAACATTGTCTCTTTTTCCTTCCATCAAAAGGGACTCTCTCCTTAGCCTCTTTTGCTAGCTATGCTGGGCCTCTTTCACTTTATTGTCTAGACCAGGGGTGTCCAATCTTTTGGCTTCCCTGGGCCACATTGGAAGAAGAATTGTCTTGAACCAAACATAAAATACACTAACAATAGCTGACAAACTAAATTTTTAAAAATTGCTAAAATATCTCACAATGTTTTAAGAAAGTTCACAAATTTGTGTTGGGCCACATTCAAAGCCGTCCTGGGCCACATGCAGCTCACAGGCTGCGGGTTCAACAAGCTTGATCTAGACTCTCTGCTGACATGGCTTCCAATCCCATGGCTTGATTATGTGTGTGCTGTAGACTCTCCATTTTGAACTCTAGCCCTGATCTCTCCTTCTGAGCTCCTAAACGTGTTCCTCTCTCTGTCTTCCCTAGCTAAGAAAGGGAATCACCTTCAATCCACTTGTTCAGGTAAAATTTCTTTAAGTCATCCTGGACTTACTTCTACCTCTGACACCTATATCACCTATACACATACTTACTAATCAAGGATCAAGTCTGGTCAGCTCTATTACAAAAAAATATCCCTGTCCACAAATGTATCTGTCCACCTCTCTTCAGCTCTGCTGCTACCACCCTTGTCTATGCCACTGACATCTGTTGCTGGCAGTACTGCAATAGCCTCTAAACATTCTTCTTGCTTTTCTTTTGGAGCCCGTAAAATCAACTCTTGATTCAGCAATCTGAGGAAACTTTCTACAATGTAAATAAGATAATGTTAAGCTCCTTCTTGAAACTCACCAATGGCTTCTCTTTGCACTTGGAATCAATTGCAAACATCTTTCTCTTTCCTAAATAGCCTTCTATGATCTATCCCAGGTTAGTTCTCCAACCTCAACATATCCTGCTACCCCTATTTTGGCCACACTGCCTGTTCTTTTTATATTCTTCAAGTCCACCAAACTCCTATCCAACTCAAGAGTCTTTGAAATTGCTTTTCTTTCTGCCTAGCATAGTCTTCCACCCAAATCTTCCCACAACAGCTCCTTCTAATTATTCAGATCTCAGCTCAATATCAGGAGATGTCATCCTCATACTGCTAATGTGAACCTCCCCACAAGTCACTATTATCAAATGATTATGTTTTATTTTTTTCATGGCATTTATTATTATCTGAAATTATATTGTAGCTTTAGTTTACTGTCTGTCCTCCTCCCTCTAGAATACATATAAGCTTTCTGATCTTGAATATAAGCTCTTTCACACTCATATTCAACTTATTTAAAGTAATTCCTACCAAATTATAGCTGATTACAATTATTTGTTGAGTGAATAAATGAGTATTGGGTCTCACTTGTTACTACTAAGTAAAATTTAATATTAAATATACATTTTTTAGCGCTATAGTAGTTTACAGATAGACTCTAAAACTGCAAAATGCTAGAGTTTTCACAGAAAATAACCCTCAAGACCCATAATACTACCATCAACATAGAGCTAAAGCCAAAGAAAAATATTTTGCAGCTACCAATTGCTTTAGAGTTTTAGCCTTTGTCAAGGTGACTTGAAAAATATTTCTGTCTTAATATTTCAACCTCAGTATTTGCTATATGCTCCACTAATACCATGACCACTTTAGGATTCTCTGCAATCAATAGTCAAAATCATATTGAAGAATTAGTATGACATTGTAATATTCCAAATAACGGAAATAGAAAAAAGGAGACTGGCTCACAATTTTTCATGAATTGGCTAAAAATAACTACAACTTATCTTTTGTTCATTTTTAAATATACTCTAGAAAATGACAATAAAAAGAAGACCAAAATGACCTAGTCTATATATAGTAAAAATTTGACCTATACTCCTTACATTTAAAATTCTGGGGCAGTTATTGACTAAAGATAGAAAGTTTATTATTAAAATTGATATCAGTTGTAAAGGTTCACAATATTGTGAATGTACTAAATTTCACTACATTGTAAAGTACTCTACTATGTAACACAAAGCAAATAGTATAAATCAGAGCAAAATTTTTAATCATAGAGAAATTATTTCAACTGAGACCTAAAATAATTAAATTAACTTGTCTTCTGTTCCAAGATTATTTTGAATAAAATCGACATTGACTTTTTTTAAAACTGATATCAAAATGTAAAAGGAAAAACAATTCTTCCCTGTAAAATTCATTTAAAAAGTATTTACACTGTGAAAGTTATTTCTGTATAATTAAATTCAAGTGTAAATATATAGGACATAATTTAAGTTCTCTGTAGGATAAATAAATAAATAATTTTGTTTTGCCGTAATCTGAATGCATCCCTCAGCCAGATATAGTGGTTCATGTCTGTAATCGCAGCACTTTGAAAGGCCAAGGTGAGAGGATTGCTTCAGGCCGGGGAGTTTGAGACCAGCCTGGGCAACATAGCGAGACCACATCTTTACAAAAAAAATTTTAAACATTAGCTGGGTATAGTGGCATATGCCTGTAGTCCCAGCTACCCAGGAGGCTAAGGGCAGGAAGATTACTTGATCTGTGGAGTTCGAGGCTGCTATAAGCTATGATCACACCACTGCACTCCAACCTGTGTGACAAAGCAAGACTGTCTCTAAAATAAAATTAATTAATTAATGTTTATCCTAAAGTTTATGTGTTGGAAGCTCAATCTCCAATGCAACAGTGTTGAGATGTGGGACCTTTAAGCTGTAATTAGGTCATGAGGACTCAGTCCTCATAAATCAATTGATGTTACCTTGGGAGGCCAAGCCTTCTCTTGTTCTTGCTTTCTCAAATACTAATGCCCTGCTGCCTTCTGCCCCAGGATGATGTAGCAGGAAGACCTTTGCAAGAGGCAAGCACCTCAGCCTTGGACTTTCCAGCCTCCAAAATTACAAATTTCTTTTTATTATAAATTACTCAGTCTGTGGTATTCTGTCATAGCAACACAAAACTGACTTACACAGGCTTATTTGAGTTTGCTTCAGAAAATAGTTACATTGCAATTGGTTAAGTACAAAGCCAAATGTTCTTAGAGTCAGAATGATCTGGTTCAAACAAAGAGATAAAATAGTCCTCTATCCAAATATAACTTGTTTCTCAGGCGAGAATCAGGAAAGAGCTCATCTGCTTTTGATTTTAGGGTTACCTCCCCTTAGGAATGCATTCTCAATACAGCAACATACAAGATATTTCTAAAATGTAAATTAGGGCCAGTGTCTCATCCCTGAAATCCCAGCACTCTGGGAGGCCAACACAGGTGGATCACCTGAGGTCAGTAGTTGAGACCAGCCTAACCAATATGGTGAAACCTCACCTCTACTAAAAAAAAAAAACATACAAAAATTAGCCAGGCCTGGTGGTATGCAGCTGCAGTCCTCAACTACTTGGGAGGTTGAGGCAGGAGAATTGCTTGAACCTGGGAGGCAGAGGTTGCAATGAGCCGAGATCACGCCACTGCACTCCAACCTGGGCAACAGAGTGAGACTCTGTCTCAAAAAAAAAAAAATGTAAATTAGTTTGTTTTTTATATCCATTGAGTTTAACATTTTTTCCCCCCGATGTCTCCTGTCCTGCATTTGCAGCCAGAAACCCAGAACCATCTCCTGGGTGCAATAAAAAGAATTCCAAAGGAAGCTCTCATCCTTAAACTTCTAGTCCAAGGGAATGAAAGGGGAATCGCTACTGGTGACGAACTGAAGGAAATACCCTGGTATTCTTTTCCCATTTATTTTCTTGGTTTGGGGGCAGGCACAGTTATGAAAAGTATGCAGCAAAGCATGAAACTAAGACCCAATGTGCTAGCAAGATAACCAAGAAGGGAAATTCTAGGAAAGAGATGTGTCAAGGACATTGAGAAGAGGAGGGAGCTCAAGAAAGCAATCCAATATATTTTTTTTTTTTGAAAGAAAGGAAAAGAGAGGAAAGAAAGTGAGAGTGAAAGAAAGAAAAAAAAGAATGTATGAGAGAAAGAAAGAGGAAGAAAAAGAGGGAGAGAGAACAGGATTCTTGTTCTACTGCCCAGGCTAGAAT